>VZTZ01025460.1:624236-686902 GCA_013400955.1 Drymodes brunneopygia
AGGTGAAAAAAGCTGAAGGTGACATTTTGGCCTTGAGGCTTACTTCACATTGTTGAAATACAGAATTTTCTTCCTTATGCCCTGAAGAAAAATTTCTGAATGGGAAGAACAAAAATAACACTTCCATGTATACTGATCTCTATACAGTAACAGAATGGCTTGATTCACAGTGGGCACCAATATTGCCTACAGCCAGTGCTCAGGATATGATTTAGCAGGGTTTTTCCCCTTGTTTGGAACTTCTCTAATGTTTTTCATTTTAAAGAACAGCAGGTAAAGCCCCTTATCCTCATGAATTACTGTCAGGTATATAAGTTTGGCTGCAGTTGTATACCTCCCCTCCCCTCCCCNACAAGAGATTATAAAAGTACAATTCTGTACATTGAAGCTCTGCAGAAACTGTCTCAAAATCTGGTGTGCCATGACCTGTGCACTATCGTACTGTAATTTATCTCCTTGTGGTTACCATGAGGGAGCTTCTTGCATTTACCATTTGGGTAAGTCTAATTCATATAGAAAAACTTTCATGTATTTTTCTTAATCATCCATATTTCAGAACCAGATTGCTTTCTTTCTTCCTTACAGTAAGTAATCTCAAAAAGTAGTTGTTACTCCAAGACTGGAAATTTTTAATTTAAGTTGGAACTGAAGGAAGGGAAACACTGAAACAGAAATAAAGGAAGAGATCTATAGCCACTTACAACACTTTTTGCACTGACATAAGGTCTTCAATTTTTTTTAGCAGAACTAGTAAGAATTCATTATTTTGTCAGTCAGATACTGCAACTAACTTTCACAAAAACAGCCAGTTCTAAAGAGCTGATGTAAATGCAAATAGACAAATTCCCTTGATCTAGTTTCTCCTTATGTACTGTCTTGACACAACTGCTGAGCTTTCACTTCTAGGACTAAAGCTGAAGTTTACCTTTCCTATCCAGTGTTGTGTGTGGTTTGCACAATGCTTTGAAGAAATCGGGATTGAGGGTTTTTTTCCCCTTTGAATAACTACTTTTTATTCTGTGTGTTTCTTTTTGTAGGTATTTTCACTTTCATGATGTGATAAATTGTTGGCCCAGAAAGATTTAATACATGCATTCATATAAATACATTTCTATTTCTTTTAGTTTATAAAGCACTGATGAAAAAATGTTTGCAAAGAATTAACCAGAAGAATTATGCTGTGGCATGAAAACAAACCTTCAAGAGCCAATCAACGCTGCATACCTATTTAGTAAGTATCTGCAAATTGGTTTTCAGCCTGAATTCCAACAGGATTTTGGATGAATAGGCAGGAAATTTAGTTTCCTAAAAGGTTATATTGCTTCATTTGGAATGTTTTGTGGATTTATAGTATTAGAAGGCAACATTCAATAAAACAGCTTAGTATTGCTGCCTTTTACTTCATCAAATTGCTTCCTGATAGACTTAAGATGGTCTTGTCTGAACTACAAAAACACAGAGGAGTGCAATTTGTATTCCAGTTTTGCTGTCTGTGGACAGCATGAAATACATATGTCATGACCACACTAATGACAGTAATAGCAGTGGTCCCTACATCACTGTTCAAAACTTTTTAAAACACTACCTTTGCTCACCAGAAAAAAATTGCCCTGACACTTTGTTGAAAAGTTGATAGCAATGGACAAGACACAAGCTTCAGATGACTAGCTGTATATTTTTGTCTTTAACAGGTGTCAGGCTCCTTCAAATGTATCTTAACCCTGCACACTGTAAATTTGACTGCCTTCATTTCCCTTAAACCTTGAACTGCACAGCTTTACACTAAGTAAATGAGGACATGCATTGGACTCTCTTTGCACAAACATGCTAAATTTTTTCTACCCTCCAGTATCTTATGAACAACAGAGTGATTAAAATTATGAGGAGACAGGTTCTGAATAGACTACTAATGTATTGTTTTCACAATAAATATCCCACAGCTTGAAAGCACACAACAATAAGCTCTCCTCTTTACTTTTCCCAAAAAAGCTTTCTTGCATTCCCTTTAGCCCACTTATTTGCATCTTTATACTGAATTGAGCAGATTGCTCATTGCAATATCTGTCTACATTCTCTCTCATCAGTAATATTCAGTGTCTTTCTTCCCACTTGCTACCTAGAAATTTACATTCCAATTGACTTGTTCTTGAATCCCAAGCTTAGTCTGGAAAAATCAAAGTTTGCTAGCCTACGGCATACTGGTGTACAGTTCAGCATCCTAATACTCCCAAAAAGCCTTGGCACTGCTGTTTCCTGCTGATTTCCTTGGTCCTGTTTCTGTTAGTCTAACTTTGGACATGTAGCAGGATGTTACCATTACCTCAGTCTAAGGAGCACATAGATGTTGCTTCATAGTGTGTCAGTCTTATGGTGCATGATGAATGGATCCACATTTATCTAGGACTGATGAAAATTTTGACTCCTAGTATACATGTGTAGTTATATGTATCTGTTCACATGCATATTTTAAGCCTTTTTTAAAATATATGTTTGATTTTTATTTTTTGATACTTAGAAAGCAATTGTTTTCTAAACCACTTCTTTTCCTGTATAAATGCCTTTGAATATATATTCAGCAGTGAAAAAGATAAGAGTACTTCTACTGCATAGAATTTATCATGAAATGCCACATAAAATCACACAGTAAAACACTGGAAATAAAATGATTGGATATTTTAAAAAGTTTTCAACAAAATATATTTTCATTGAAGTATGCTGTTTTGTGAAATAGTTTTTAAAAATATATTTATTTTGATATCTCTGGAGTTTTTTCTTGCATGTGAATGGGACCATGTTTTCTTTTCACTCTTTTTGTTTCTGTTTTTTCCCCCTTGTAATTGAGAGCAAATGGCTGAAATCTGGATTCAAATTTCAGAGCTTGGCTCCATCTTAGATGAAGACAGGCTTTATATTGGCTGTCCCAGAGAAAATAATTTTCTCCAGGTTAAAGGCTTGTAGGGTAAAGGTTGTAAAGCTCTCCTTGACTTCAAAGAGACCTCCAAACTCCAAAAAGATTGCCCACTGTAAACAAGACACAATTTCTCTTTTCCAACCAGCAGCTCACAGGAAATTGGCAGTGTTGTGCTTTCCTATCAATATAATAGAAGTGTTTGCTCCATGCACCAGACAGTGATAAGGATAAATTAAATATTGCAGAGCTGAATATAATAGAGAAGTCTAAATTTAGTTATTCTTTTTCAAGTTGTTGCTAGAAGGCTGTGCTTGAAAAACAATACTGGATTGACAGCATTCCCTCAGGATAAAGCTGGTAAACTGCTATCAAACCTGAAAACACAACACCCACTATTCCAAACACCTCTGTAAATGTGAATCAGATGCAGTCCCTGCTGATGCTAATGCCACTGCCTTCCCTGATCTTCCAACTGATCCCTGCTGGGAGATATGAATGAAAATTTATCACAACTTCATGATAAACTGTGCAGGCTCAGAAATAATTTTCTGGCACAGTGTTCACTAAAGGCACATCACAGACAGCAACGTGTATAGCTCCTAGTGCTAAACACTAGGAGCTTACAATGATTGACCTAGAATGGAGGCCGATAAATGAGCAGTACAGTGATGGTGGAGTTGAAAATGGCAATAATTATTTCACAGAAAGAGTAGATGTATACCCAGTTCTCAGATTTACAGCCTTCCTAGGGTTGTGTCTATACATCCAAAGTACTAAGGTAATTTCCATTTTTTCTTGTTCAATTATCACTATGGTAGTATTGCTCATATTCATACTAAGTAGCTTAGTGGAGCTAGTAATGTTTTACAGTAGTGTTCTTAGCAAAAAATCTACATCCATTTACCCAGTTCAAGAAGAAATCTCATTTTCTATCAAAAATTTTGAAGCATCCAACTACCTTTTCTAACCTTTCCCAAGCCCAGTTCGCTCAGTTGCTCCTCATAGGACTTACCCTCTAGAACCTCCACCAGTTTCGTTGCCCTTCTCTAGGTTTGCTCCAGCAATTCCTGAACTGAGTGGCCCAAAACTGAACACAGGAGGTGTGGCCTCATCAGTGCCAAGTACAGGGGAATAATCATTTCCCCAGATCTCCTGGCCATATTATTGCTGATCCAAGCCAGGATGCCATTGGCCTTCTGGGCCACCTGGGCACACACTGGTTCATGCTCAGACAGCTGTCAACCATCACCCCCAGGTCTTTTTCAACTTGGACACTTTCCATACTTAGCTACAGACCAGCTAATCTAGATATATTCATGTTCTTGGTTTTAACCATAGTAGTATCATATCTAAAACTTGCTAAAATTGAGTAAACTCTAAAATTTCTTTAAAATCCCCAAACTTATTTTATGTTTTTAACCACTAAAGGTTAGAAAGATGTCTTCTTTCTTCTATCCTCATAAAGTTGTTTTTTTTTTTTTATGGAGGCAAAAATTAAGAAGAAAGTAAATAAAATTGATGACCATTGAAATTATTTTTCTCCTTACCAAGATTAGAATTCTATTAAATCCATTTTAGATCTGATTTACAATGGCAGTCAAATTTTAAATTTAGCACAATGTTAATGTTGACTGGCTTTTTCAGAAGAGATGAAAAAGTCCTGGTCTTCTAGTACCACACACTATAAATATATTTAACCTCAGCTGCTGCTCTTGCAGTGATAAAGTACCAAAAAAATTATACGATTAACTGTTAAAGAGCAGTCATTTACCTTTTTAGTTATAAAGAAGGTCCTAGTTTTTCTTTTGGATTTTCAGCTCTAATTTTCCTTATGTCCTTTTAGAGGAGTTCAGTTTAGAACCGATAATTGAATTTGTCTCAAAGTATTAGTCATTGACATTGAATCAATGATGGGAAAATTAACACTCTTTCTCAACACTATATTCATCCCATTGTTAACAGCCTTTCTGATCTAAATGCTGCTCACTCCAGCAATGTGACAATATATTAAAACACTTGAAGCTCAATTTGCACTGTTAACATTAACATTGGGATAGACTATGACTGAAAAATAGTTATTAAAATCAGAAAAACAGATAAACCCACAGCTTTAAAATTAATGACATATCACCATAAATCTAATCCTATTGTAAAAATTCATACACATCCTTTCCAATTCTGGATGGTGATATGCTTCTTTGAACATTTCCTGATATAAGGATTTCTGTCTTCACAGATGCACCTGTAGTTCTTTTATTGTTTGAGAAGCAGCCGCACAGGAGGCAAGTACTTCAATTGCCACTGTATGGACAACATAAGACTTTATTCAACAAGCAGTCAAGTAATTGCAGTTAAGAAATGGCAACATTGTGTACAGTAAGTTGGAAGATAAATGCAGAATATGTTTATACTATTCATTCATCAGATTATTTAATTCTTACACCAGATCCTACAGATAAATGACTGGCAGTCTCTGTCCACACTCATTTGTACACGAGACATTCTCTAGAGTACAGAAATAAGTTTTGGAGGACAGAGAATTATTCTCCTATTCCTTTAACAGCTGCATATCTTACTCAACCCTTCTGATAAAGAGTCTCGTTTCCTTCTAAAGTCAAAAGATTAAGATTTTGTTTCTGCCTTTTCCTTTCCAGGCTGAATAATTTTAATGTAGCCATTAATTAAACAGTTGTAATAATGCCCATTTTACAGCCCAGCTTGTAGGAAAACATAAATTCCCCAAAAAGAACATTTGACCTCTGTACTTTCACACATCCTTATTCCAAATATACATACATACATACCTGAATACATTTATGGAAAACAAATGATACCACAGATGTTTTGATCATATCTGGTATCACTGGGGAATTTAAGATGACTGTCAAGGTGCCATAAATGCTGTAGAAACAAAAAGTGAAAATTAATTCAGCCTGATGGATTCAGTAGTCTAATGCATATTTTGTGCCTCAGTCTTTTTATGTCAGCACAGTTTATACTACAGCAATGACCACAACAGGATCTTTACCATTGCTGAACATCTGTGCTGTTATCACCTCACGAGAGATTCAAACTTTCTTTTTTTTCCTCACTAAAAGGAGTATCCTTAAGTAAAGTAGCATTCTTTGCACTTAATTGGTTGCCATCTGAACATTTTCCATCCTTCAAATGTCATCTCTCTTTATCTGTAATGGAAAATCAGAACTTTTCTATTAGCAATTAAATACTAGAATTCAGTTCACTTTCAGACTTCTGATTCTTCTGTCTTAAACAAAAGAAACAAACAAAAAAGAATTATTGTGCCGGGCATGCTGGAGCATTTTAATGACTGTACTTAATGAAATATGCCTCTTATCAACATGTGCATATTAGTTCCTAATTGAAAATTTATACACTGCAATCCTTACAATATGATAGTTATCATTCAAATAGATAGTGCAGGTATTTGTTTTTTGTTTTTTTTTCAGAAGAATTGATTTTTTTTCTATTTGAATAATAATAAAATCTAAATGTTACATTTTAACACAGGAAGGCCTGATGGTCCAGTGATGCCATTTATCCATATCACAGTGCATTTGTATCAGTTGTTATATGTTACAGAAAGATCATACAGGCCCCAAAAAGACAAACTTATCAGGAAATTACTGTGCTATATTTTCATCAGGCCAAAAATAATTTGACCTGAATTATACTTGATTTAAATATTTAGTTTAGCAGAAATGAACTATTTTCTGCTGAATATACAGTTTAGGATAGCTACTTAAACATCTGGCTATGAATAACACAGAGTGATACTTTAAAATATGCTTCTTAGTATTCATAAAATTTTATTCCTACCATTCAGAGCCAACCTGTCATTATTATACTTGCTATTAACAGACTATTTCAGCTTGTTTATTTTGAAGGATAATGACTTTTAAGGATATGTATTCATCCCGTTGCATGAGAATCATTCTTGTAATTCCTAATAACATTCTTGGGAGCTACTCATACTAATCCTTACTGAATTAAGAATAAAGGCCAGTAAAAATGAAAAGAACATTGAAGACAATGAAAACATTTGTTACAGAAGATTAAAAGTCAGATTTTGGTGCTCAGTGGCCAATTAGCTAATTTAACAGTGTCTCAATATGCACATATAAAATAGTTGTGATTTTCACCGGCATTTCATCTTGTATGCAAGACTATAGGACTGTTAAAAACATAATTAAAGTAGATTTAGAATACTGCAAGAAAACTATCACCTAAAGGCCACTGGGAAAGTTTATTTGTTATTTATACTTAAAACTTTTCTTATTTTCTTATCTCTGGAAAAACATTCCCTCATAATTCTACATTTTTCTCTCCAAAATATGAAGAGAAATCAAATGACCTTTTAGCTACTGTAAATGTCATTATGACATGTGATGTGAACAAGAAGGAATTGAAAGTTTATTGATTAAATCCTATAAATGTCTAGCAGACGCCCAATGCAAATAAGAGAGCAGTGGAATTTCAGAGCTCTCCACAGTGACCTGACTTTTACTCCTGTCAAAAAGACACACATATGACCAGCGTAGAGTAATTAGCAGACACAGTATGTCACTTGTCTTAAAAATGACCTTAAATTTTATTAAACATTTAAACTCTTACAGATATATTAGTAAGAAAAAAGCTTCCATATATAATATCCACAACAATGCTACACCAGAACTCTTCCAGTTCAAGGTGCATGTTCTTTGCACTTGTGTTTTGTCATCAGTAATTGATAAATAAAAATGCTACATGATTCATTACCTCAAAGAAGAAGAAAAGGGAAAACAGAACAGACTGGGATTTATTACCCTGTTGAATAATCTGTGTACTTAGTGGAAAACAGCTGGACTTCAAAAAAAAAAGACTGCACCTCTGCTGTTTATGCAATCTTTCTGTATGTTATAAATTGAAAAAATTATGCCAACAACTAGCAAAATAAACATTTCTTGGAATTAAAATATGTTTGAGTGAGAAAAAGAGGAGCTGGGAATTTTCTTTAACATTTTCAGACCGGTATATATCATTTTTTCCCATGAATTGCCTGTGACAAGCAGTTTCGTTCCATTGGGATCACTACACATCTTTTTCACTTAATGTTGTTAAATGCTAATTGGCCTATGGAGAAAATCCATTATCATTTGTCAAGGACAGAAATGAAATCTATGTATTAACACTATCTAATCCAAGAAGAGGAAACTATTAATGTTTTATCATAATTAAAACGTTATTTCAGTATGCTACCTTTTATATCAGTGATATTACAGACTGTGTAGCATCTTCTTGTTTCCCATTTGCTATGCAATCTGAGATGAAGATCAACTATGAAAGGTACAGGATGCCACAGGCTTTATGTGGTTATAAATCTAATTAATGTCAAAATGGTTAAAGTGTTGGATAATGACTTTGGAATATTAATGAATACCTCATTAGAAATATTAACAGTATATAAACTAGATTATCATTTTGGTCCTAGCATGGATACAGAGAGCTGTAGTGAAAGCACACAGAGACGTGCTCAATTATCATACTTCTCTTAATTATAAAATCAATTGTGTGAGGAAAAAATGGAAAGTGCTGTTAATGTACAGTAGGTAACTCATCTGGTTAAACATCATCCGAAATACAAAACGGAAGCTATTGAACTCAGTAAAAATGAAGTTAAGAGAGAAGATAAATAGGAATGGCAGGTTTGACTGGCTAATTTATAGATTTGGGTCTTACTAAAATTATCTTGCACTGACAGCCATCCCTAGGTGTACTATTTTCAATATGCTCTGTTGCTGGTACTCCAGATATACACAAAATCAGACAGTGTAACACTTGCATCCCACACTTAGGACTTCATCCCTTATCTTGGCTGGAAAGTAGTTTTCAGAATTACAAGGAATGAATGATCAAATTTAACGAGGAGGAAAAAAATTAGAATGTTGGTGTCAGAACATGGGGTCATCTTCTAGATGGCAGCCTTGGGCTTGTTGGACTTGAAGACTAAGATGCCTTGATAGGGTAAAACAAAGCTGAAAAGAAGAAGAGGAGACAATGATACTGAATCCTTTGTTTTCTAATATTGCTCTTATTTTTATTATGTCTTTCATGGCAAGGAGAAGAAGAAAAAAGGCCACCCAGAAAAAATAATTTATAAGAGCAGGAAAAGGATGACAGAGTAACAAGTAGAAATGCAACATAAGAATTATGACATGATTGGGGAATAGTGAGAACAGAGAATGGAAAAATTTTGTTTGAATGTGTAGACATTATTTGGAATTTAATTAAATGGTATGGAAATGACAGGATTATGTGATATGATGCCTTCATTGGAGCAGGATAATTTAGTGAAGGCAATTTAGATACCTAGCAAATGTATGACTGAAAAGTTCAAAGGTATCAAATTATGAAGGAACCAAAGCTGTGAATGTGAATCCAACTTGCACTAACTCAACAGTGATGGCAGAGCTCATCCCCCTGCTACTACGTTGAAAAGAGGGGAGCGCAGGCAAATGAGATTGGGCAGGTCCCCTGCCTCAGGCAGAGATCACAAGCCTACTTCAGGCTGAGAACGGAGAGGAAATTCCAGTAATGAGTCATTCTGGCAATGAAGTGGGTGATGAAACTCAGCTATACTCTCCCTTCATTGTCCAAAATGAGACAAACCCACAGGTTATGTATTAATGACTGCCAAAAGGACACAGGTAGGTAAGTGATGATGTTGAGACGGGAGCACTGTCCCCACCACTTTTTACTCAGTTTAGAGACCTTTGATAACACTGATTCTCTCCACTGCTTTAAGGAGGCATCAATGAAACTCTTAATTTTTCTACTTGAGGCAAACATTTTTTGCATCTTAATCATTCAGTTTTGCTTTCCTTTCTTGACTGAGTCTTGAAAATAAAATAAGCAAATATCCCATGAAAACAGGTATCAAATAGACAATGCAAGACTGAATGTGAATGAATAGAAAAGTGTATATAATAATTAAATTTTTCTAAATTTCTTTCCCAGAGGAGAGAGTGTTGTGTGATTCTCCCCCTCTACTCTGCTCTTGTGAGACCCCACCTGGATTACTAGGTGCAGTTCTGGTGTCCCCAACATAAGAAGAACACAGAACTGTTGGAGCAACTTCAGATGAGGGCCACAAAGTCGATAAAAGAACGAGAGCACCCTACCTAAGAAGACAGGCTGAGAAAGTTGGGGCTGTTCAGCCTGCAGAAGAGAAGGTTTCATGGAGAGCCCACAGCAACCTTCCAGTATCTGAAGGGGTTTGCAGGTCAGCCAGAGAGGGACTGTTCATCAGGAATTGTAGTGCTGCGACAAGGAGAAATGGGTACAAATTGAAAGTGGGGAAATTTAGATAAGATGTTAGGAAGAAATTTTTTACTGTGAGGGTGCTGAGGCACTGGAACAGCTTGCCCAGAAAAGTTGTGGATTCTCTGTCCCTGTCAGTGTTCAATGCCAGGTTCAATGGGATATCAAGAAAGTGGTCTAACGGGAGATGTTGCTTTCTATGGATGTTCTTTAAGATCCCTTCCCACCCAAACAATTCTATCATTCTATGAAATTAGAAACTAACAATGAAAATCTTACATAGAAGTGAAAACTATTTTATTATTTAATTGAAAAGTATAGAAAAGGAAAAGGAAAATTAAAGGAGTTTTAGAGACTGGTTTGATGCTAATGAAATACACACCAAATAAGACAGAAATTAAGAGAAGTGAAAAAACATTAGGATTTTTTTTAAAGTTGCATAAAAATATATTTGGTTTGAGTTGTTTGGGAGGTTTTATTTAGCTTTTGTTTTTTATTTCAGTTCAACTGAAAGGCTCAGAGATAGAGAAGAAATCACTTAGTTGAAATACTGTGACTCTGCAGACCAAAGAAGAGAAACCAAAAGTGTAAGTGTACAACACTGGAAATAAAGCAAAGAAAAAAGAATGTTCCAGGAAAAAACAATAGATACTTGATAAAATCTAGCTATCTGGGCAGTTATGATTTTAATTGGAGAAGAAATCACTTAGAAGAGAAGTTGCATAGACTGAAGAAGATGAAAAATTAAAAGATTCTCCCTTTCAAATCTATGATATTACTGGAGTGAGAGTACTATCTTTAGGAGAGAATTTAAATCCAGGAGTCCCAATCAAACTACAAGAAGATAAGTGGATCCAATTCAAAAGCAGACTGAATTTATGAAGCAAAAAGCTTCACAAAACAGTATTTTCACAGATTGAGAGTACCTTGCTCATAATGTCAAACTATAACATAATCCTCTTGAAAGGAAGGGATGGAAATAAATGTTGTTAACAAGTTACATTCATATTCAATTGTTTATCTAAGTCACCTTTAAGTAAGTGAGGTAATTAATGAGGTTGGGAAAACACCAAACCCAAATCATACCATCAATGCAAGTAAATGATGATTTGTGCATACAAAAAAGATAATTCCTTGGAATGCACAATAATGAATAAGTACAATGCTTTTGGAACCTCTTTTCACACAGATATTAACCATGTCATTCTGTTCCTTTGTGCTGGCTCCTGAGCTTTAGTCCTAAAAGTACTCAGTATGACTGTATCTTGCTTCTTCCTCCCAGGAGGGCATTTCATTACTTTCATTCCAGCTCTGAGCAGAGTAGTACTTTTTGAAATCTAACACCACATCTTTATGTGTGTATAAGCCACATAACAAGCTGATGCAATGGAGGTGGCATCCATTGCTTTGAAGTCTGAGGTTATAATTCAGAGCCTCCAGTGTACAATGACAGAATCAGCAAGATTGGAGCATTTCCTCCACACAAATATTGTGGGCACTTCTCAGACCCCACAAAGTTGCACAGCAGATCAAACTGCTCATTTTCAAGGTTTAATTCTAACCTAACTCCTTTCTACGGCAATCATTTTCCTTATCACAACTCACAATTACTGTGAAAACATTCTTCTGAAATTGGTTTCTGTGCTGCAAAATAAGCAAAACTGCTCAATTGTTTTGAATAACAAAAACATGTTTTGAGGAAATCTTCCCACCATTTGTAAAAACATTTAAATGCGTAAATTTTCCAAATTACCTGAATGAATTTGAAATGGAATTATTCTAAGTGCATTACGAAGATGTGATATGCTTGTTTTATGTTGTTAAGCAGCAAGTTTTACTTTTCCATGTATATTACTCATTGAAATGAAAGTCAATGGGAGAATAGTTTAAAAAGTCTGTCGAGCATTTTCAAAATGGCTAGTCTTCCATGAAGAAGCAGATTTTTCTTCTGAGCAATAAAGGTTATTAACATACAACTTGGGTGTGCTTATTAGTCAAGGAGTCATGAAAGTTTTAGATTCTCATTAGAAAGATAGTCCAGTCCAGAAATATTTGTACCTTGCCTGCCCTTTCTCCTTCACTAGCAGAATTGAGATATTTTCCTAGTTAAACAACAGCTAGAACTCAGAGCAGGCTACATGTCCATCCTGGCCCACTGATATTTATTTCTGAGGTCTCATGCAGTGTCCTCTATTGCTGTGAAAATATTCATTCTTCCTGTGTAATTTCTGAAACTTTATTTTTTTAACAGTTTGTCTCATCACTATACTTATACAAACACACACTTATACTAAAAAAACTTTAATCTGTTTCCTTAGAAAATCTGTATCTTCAAAATACCTCAATATTAAATACTGCAATGAAACTGTCTTCTTCTGTTGAACACTTTTCATTATTCATATATATGGTTAAATATGACATAAATCCTTGAACAGTCATTGCACGTCTTAGTCCAGCATATTTCTTCAGATGTGGTGAAAATGCTTAGCACATCCTAAGTTTGCAAAACTATTAAAGGGAATCATCGACTTTTACTTGCAGTTCATTTGATTTCTTGTAAAAGAGTATAAGTTCCAATGAAATGTCTTTGTTATTTCAAGGAAAAATTATTCAAAATGTGACTACTGTTGTTTATTCTTTTTGGTTCCTAACTTGTGGCTTCTTGTCCATACAGATGTCTCTCTCCTAAGAAGAGATGCTAGACTGAAAGCTACCTACGTGATGGACCCATAAGCAGTTATGGCTTTCCTCATTCATATCTCATGTCACAGCACCACTGGACTCTCAGAATCAAGTGTTGCAGTCATTTGTATGCACAGTTCAATCTTCATTCCAATGGCTTACATCCGCGTGTCTGGAGTGCATGCACCTTGTGATCGTAATTATGATTAGGTTATCAGGCATTGCAGAGAGTGCAGAATTTAATTCCTTTTTCACTACATGCATTACTCCTCCTAAAAGCTGATGCCACTGTATCATTCACACCTGAATTGTCTTTCAAGGCACCACATTGAAAACTTGAATTATTACTGTTCGTCTTTTTTTCCCTTGCACTGAGGATATTCTGGCCCTGTATGACAATTAAATATCGTCTTACTACTCTGCACTGTGTGGTACTGCTGTGTGTTAATTGCTACACAAAGGGATAACATCTCTTGTTTCCTATCTTTCTTACTGACAAACTACACGCACCCAGTTGGAATAGCAACAGTATTGAATGAATGGCAGCTTACTTTCCTTGAGAGTTATGAGAGAGTCCTTTACCTTCCTTGAGGGTCATGAGAGAGATTGAAAACAGGCTACAGATATCTTCCCTTTCACTGGAAATTTCTGCCTCCTCCATCTCTGCATATATTCAGTCTCTCTAGATCTTCCTACTGTACTTTCAGCATAAGGAAATAAGTATTCCTGTTTCTTAAAGCTTTTCCTCTAGGTCATCATTTGGTCTGTCTTTTCCTGTGGTCCAAATTCCTTCAGTTCTACTCTGATTATTTGTGCTGAATCATTGACACACAATTTTCATTGCCTTTTATAGAGACATTAGCTGCCCTCTTTAGCCTGGATGCATGACACCTGAGTTAAGTCTCTGTCTCTCAATTAAAAATTTAATTTAAAATTTTTAATTTATCTTTAATTACACGATTTTTTCACTATCCAGAAAGTTAAGGAGTTCCCAACTCTAGCAAAAACGTTTTTCTGATTCTTAGTATCAGACAAAAAAATCTTTGTATTGTTTCATTTTCTAAGGGTGAAGTATTTGTCTAATTTTCTTAGTTGTGCCCATGTTTCAGATACAATTGCTGACAGTATTTTCACAGATGTGTCAATTCTTATGTTTCAGACATGGTAGTGATTCATGACTTATGGTATTGAGTCATGATTCTGAGTTACTTAGAGGCCCAATCTTAAGTCTTTGTAACATGCACATGTGTGACTCTCTTCTATGTCTATGTACCAGCTGACCTATATCCACTAATATATACAAATACATTTTTATCTGGAAGTCCAGAATTCTGTTCTGTTTCAATAATTCCCTGATACCCTTTTCCCTGTGTTTTCAATTACTGCAATACCTGCTTATTAATCAAGATCTCTTGTTCTGAATGTCCTTTAACTGGTAACTTCCATTTTATTTCATTAATTTATTGCTAGAAAAGAAGTAAAGGTGAGATGTTCATGAAAATTTGCGATCTTTGTTAAGACAGCCATTTATCTAAATGTTAAAAGCAGATCCATCTGCACACCCCATAGCACTATTCTCTGGAGCATTAACCAATTGCCTTCCTTCATATTTTCTATTCCTTCATCCCATTGTTTTCATTTTAATAAAATCATTGAAGCAGGCTGGCTTTGCCAGCAATGGAGAGGTCTGAGGGATGGGAAGAAAGAAAACAGTATCTGAAGTGTGTCTGAAGAGTTCAAGGTGTCTTAGTGAGCATTTAGTGTTTCAGACAAAATTAAGTGGGAGTCAGAAACCATGGGAAGATGTGTATATTTGAGGGAAGGGGGCTTCATAAACATAAACAAACATAAACATTCCTCCCTCTGCTCTGATCTCAGCAGATTTTACAGCCCTCTCCTCAGGCTTTTCCTTCCTTCACATAATACTCTGTGGTGATCCATCCTCTCCTTCCCATGTGTTTGCTCAACTTTCTGCAACTGTGTATTTTCTCACACAGACTGGCTTTTCCAATTATTCATTACTAACTGCTGTGTCTGCAAATGCTGGGCTTTAAGATGCAGCAAAGTATTATGCGTAAGAATATGGATTTCTGTAAAAATAGATTTTGAAAATGGGGCAAGGAAGTTTTTAAGAAACAAGTGCTGACCAAAACACCCACAAAAATGTCAGATTTCTAATTTTTCCTCACTTCTCAATTGGACAATAACCCTTTCCCCCCTTAGAAGTTGTAGTGTGAAGTCTTAATGCGAACCTAACCATAATTGCCTTCGCTGTACACTAAGTCATGGGAAATGTGAAAGATAGAGTACCAGCAAGAAGATCATTTGTTGGGCAGATTATGTTAGAGGTAAGTCAATTCTAACTGCATTCTCTATTATTGCAACTAGTGTATAAATGGAGCTGTGTGACCTAAGAACGTATATCTGATTTCGTTACTGCAGAGTAACAGCAAAGACAGAATGTCTGTAGGAAAATGAAATCCATATCTCAGTTGGAAAAGACAAGAAGTAGATCCCATCTTGTTGGCCTTACTACAGCTAATGTGATATAAAAAATCCTGCTGTCTCCTCAGCCAGGAGGCACATTCCTTCAACAAATTTCCTTGAGTGTTGAGAAGAAATACCAGAAGCACTGGTGTGAATGGCAGCTAGGTTTCAATAGAAATAATCGTTGGAAAAGAGAGTTGGGGAAAGAAAAAAAGCTCTAAACATATATAGAAGTTGATAAAATGAAAACTTCAAACCTGTTGATAGGACACTGTCTTCACCTAGGAGTATCAATTGCAGCAACTCTGAGTTTGTAAAACAATCTAGGTCCTTTCTTCTCCAGCATATAAACATGTACTTGCCAATTCATTAGGTAGAAGTCCAAATACTGCCCGCTTGAAGTGCAAACCATTTTGAATTAAAGACAAATTACTTCCATTGACATAAATGAAAAGTAGGTCAGGTCATAGATAAAATTATTACTAAAATCCCAGACAGTTCTATTCATTGTAAAGATTGCAGCTATAATTTCCATTCCTAAATTATTTTTGTATTTGCTATTTGACTCTTATTAGATTGCCGTCTTTCCTAGAAAATTGTGTTTTCTACAAGAAATAAAACTTACGGTTACATTCTTTGGGATTAAAAACATTTTTAAGTATAAAATATTCACAAGAAGCCAAACATTTGGGCCATTTTTTCAAAACTGAAACTTTTGCATTAGGGTCAGACTTACAGTGGTGAATGGAAATATTAGTCCCCTCAGTAGAGTTCCCAGTTTAGGACAGCGAAATGGCCTATTCATTAAAGATCAGCTACATAATTTCTGACAATTCAAATCCAGTAAGGTGTTTCAAATCAGTCATGAATTAACCAAGGTGATAAAAATAGCTATTTTTAGCAATTGGACACAGACTCATGAATTTAAAATCAAGTTTCAGTTTTACAACACCCTAGCCTCTTTATTACATTCTCTGTTCCTCCATCTGACACATTTGTGAAAGACAGTTTTTATAGAAGCATTGGAAAAAATTAAGGATAGCCTTCTCAGTGTCTCTACTATAATCACTAAATTTTAAAGTGTGTAATAATGATAGAAACAATAGTGCTTCAAACATAAATACCAGATTATATGCTGCTGTTAAATGGGCAGAGATTCCTGTTGGAAAATGAAGCAGTGTTTCTGTGGTTAGATTAGTTTTGATCTGCATAATTTATAAGATAAATAAAATAATTTAAAATTAACATACTTTAAAGTGCAGGCTTGTTTACCTGGTTGGGATTTTTTCTTTGTAATATATACATGCAAGCTGAGGTAAGTAATTTTTTTATGTACCCATCTGGAACCAAAGCCCTTAATGATTCAAGAACAAAGCAGATTTGATGCACTATTGATTTTCTACCTCAGCAATAGAAAAACAATTGCTCCATGCAAAGATCTGTTTTTCTGGGTTTCTGCCATCAGTCTTTTTAATGTTTATGTAATGTAGCATTTACACAGAAAAAGAATTTCACACAAGGTTAAAAAGGAAAAAAAAAAACTCTTTCATAGGAACTTTAGGCAAGTCTTCATATTGCAAAATAACTTCTGAAAGGTGTTTAATGCATTTTCCAGTATTAAGTATCTGCACTGCTCTGGAGTACATAAATGCATGTGCTCTCACTTCCACATGCTGGTCAGCTACCTGCAGTGGTGCACTGACAGGAGAGACTCTGTGCTGAGTTTCGTTTTTTAGAAGCCTTGAATACAAGGGGTTTGCCTTAAGCTTTCCTGAATCAAACTGTGGTTTGTGTGAGAGGCATCAGTCAGACAGCAGTTTGGAAAATCATTCCCGATGCCCCTAAGGAAACATAACAGAAGCTGCGTAAAGGCAACTCGTGGCTGCAATGCATCTGAGCCCAAAATGAGTTTATCTCTGTTCTAGGATTTCTTTGCCTGTGATCTGCAGACAGTTTGGAGTTCTTCAGAAGTGGAGAACAAGTCACAGAAGCAGTTACAGTGTAACCTTCCTGTGATATATTGAGCTATGAGGGTTATTTTACAGCAGCATTCACAAGTCACTAAAAAGTCCAAGACAAAGCAGTAATTTAGGTGTTTATAGGTGCAGAAAACAGAACATTTAAGGCAACAATCCCATCAGTTCATAAATCATTAAAGGTGAAACTGCCTCCAGTTCATTACAAAGTTCAAGAGTAATACTCTGTAGGAATAGTATATGACATCTATACAGAAACCTGAAGCATTTATGCATGCTGAAAATAATAACTACCTTCATTCAAAAGGTTGCAAAAACCCCTAGAAGATATGTCATTGCATTCCACTGTCAGGCCTAATACTATCTCATTCATTATGGATTGCAAACAGGAATGTGTTCCTTTACAAGGCTGATCAAAATTCATACTGAACATTTTCTAAAATGAGTGTTTTATGGAAATATTAATAGGATTCAACTGCCTTTGGAGCCCTGGGGCGGTGTGAGAGAATGAAAACCTGAAAGAGTTAATGTAAATCTGAAACCCTTAATGTCTCAAACACTGGCAGAAGAGAATAGGAATGTTACCATGCCAACGAGATAAGGTGTGGTTAGAAAAGAGCGTCTTGTGGAGGCAGGATGGCGCTTTTCTGGGACCAACTTCTCATCTTGGGTAACTATAGCTAAAAACAAGCTTGAGACAGCATTGCATTTGAGTCTCTTTTCAGGAGAGGAGCTGAAATCATGAAAACCCCCAAGTCCCTTCTGAAGAGTTTGAGAATAAGAAAATACCCCTGCATGAGGACAAGTCTGTAAATAGCACTGCTGAGAAGGGCTGTGGATGTACCCACCATCCAGAGGAACTGGACCAGGGAGAGCACTGGAACCATGTGCTGCTCAGAAATATTTAAATTGTTGCTGCCACAGGTTGTTTGACCTATCAAAAGGTTTCAAGCTTTGTGCTATAAAGAAAAACTTTAAAGTGATTGTTTGGTGTAGTTTTGCCTTAATTTAGCCCAAGGAGATCTGGAACATCGGCTACCTCTGAGTAGGCAGTCCAGGACAGCCCTCGAGTTGACAAGGTGGTGTTTGGTCATCGGCTGGACTTGGTGATCTCAAAGGTCTTTTCCAACCTAGCTGATTCTGTGGTTCTGTGATCACAATTCTGATTCATTCCTTCAGCAGCGGTATCATCTACGTGAAGAGTGTTCCCATCTTGTAGTCTAAAATTATCATATAATGACTTTTTATTCCTCTTTTTCTTCTTTTTGCATTTTCTCACATTAGATGTCTGCTATTCATGATATTTTTCTTTGCCCAGCCTCTTCTCTACCTCTGCTATCTAATCTCATTTAACTCTGTCTCTTCTCCTCCATACCTTCTGTCTAATGCTGCAAGACCATTTGGTAACCTCATCTTTTCAAGATTTCAACAATTGGGTCTATAATCATTCTTCAGAAGTACTTTATCTACAGTACCAAGCAAAACCAAAACACCAGTACCTGTATCCCTATGGAAAAGTATACTTATGAAATTTTTTTCTCCTTTAATCTTGGATTTCTTCCAAAGACAATGAATGTCATTGGCAGTCTTTCTGTTTACTTCCATATGATTGGGTATCAAAATACATGAGTCTGATGAACAAGATGTGTTTTATACATTCAACATGACGAAGCCCATAGAAACAAATAAGATTAGGGAGAGGCAGATTATGCAAATCAGCATTATTCTGTTGATTTCAGTGGAACTATACTGATTTATACATTTTGAAAATGGCCTGTCCTATAAATAAATTCAATTAACTTACACAAAAGATCCCATAGAAGAAATTTGCCACCTGTTGCACCCACCTTATGGGCCAGATGGTTTTGAGGAAGAAGTGATCAGTAGAGCAATATAAGAGCCAGTAGTCAAAACTATACTGAGGAACCAAATAATTGGTTCTTTCCAACCAATTTTATAATTTCAAATTTACCATGCCACTTGGAAAATTGACAGTAGATTCTGAACAACAAAATTGGATAATAGCAGCTGCTAAGTCTTTCCTCTGTTCCATATTCATATGCTTTTTAATTTTCTCTCCTTCCAGCTAATTCTGTTTTGCAGAACAGTGAATGTGCCCTAAAAGTGCCTCATTACAAGATTTGGCTCAAAGGACTAAGATAATAAGAAATATAACAAGAAAAAAATTAAACTGATGGGATGACCTGGAGAGAATATTATTGTCTGGTTTTACCAGTATCATTGTCATCATTGTAAACCTTATTTGAAGACTGATTTTCATATTTACTTTATTCAAAGATTGGTTCTTATATTCTGGATGATGTTTATGATACTGATAGATTGTATTCACTGTCAAGAAAACACAGCTTTGGAAAGCACAGAAACAGTCAAATAATAAAAGAAGTGTGAAATATGTTCATGCAAAGTGTGCCAGAGACAGAGGGACTGATTGATTGAAAAGACAAAATGTTACTGCTAAGTGTTCATTTTTTTTTTAATTTAATGAAAAAGTAAAGAACATTTTGTTATTTTTAAACTACTATGCTTCAGTCAGATTCCAAGAGTAAACAATTCTTATTTCTTACATAAGAGAAGTTGAGTAAGATTATGTCAAGGAGAGCAAAAACTGTGAATGAACCATAAGAATTGTCTGTCAAAGTCTGTAGTTCACAGTTTAGTTAATATAAGAGGTTACTGGTAGGGGTCTCAGTACGAAACAAACTGACTTCTTTTCTCCCTGTATTTTTGAGCCACGTCAGTTTTGTAGAGTTCTCCAAGGTTTCAGCAATGTTTTGGCAAGGCTGTGGTGGTTCATGTCTTTATAAGTAAGTGAAGCTACAGTAAAACAGAAGAATTAGCTGAAACTTCCTTGAGCCTTAATAAACAGAAAGTTATCCACAGATCAACTGTAATGAATCTGTATTTGCTGCATAGTAATTTGTTGGATCAAGCAATGACATCCACTAGTGTAAAAAAAGCAAGAACTGCACCCATTAGGCATAAGGTAATCAGGAAACATTCTTAGCTGAGTGTGAGCAATAAAGAAATAGAAATCCATGTATGTCATATAAATTAGCATAAACTTTCAAATTCCTGCATGCACACTTTCTCCCATCCTCTTCCATTTTTCTTTCATTTCAGGAGTAGAAGCAAGAAAGAAAGTGGGGTGAGAATTTGGTCTTTCAATGCTCCCTTTCTCAATAGGGAGCCAATAGCTATAAAGAAAATACTCAAAGGTTTTTGAAGTTGCAAATATTTTAGCAACTTCTGTGCTGAAGTTTCTGTACTGAGTTAGTTTTTAAATTCATTGTCAAATCCAAAAAAAAATATAGAAAATATAGAACTCATTACAGAACACAGGTTTACAAACTTCAAGCAAGAAAAAAAATGTCTAATATATTTGTGCAATTCTAACAGATTTACACAAAGTGATTAGTCATCAGAATCTCTCATACCCTTTCTTACATCTTCACAAAACCAATCTAAGTTTGAAGTTTTCCTGTTACTGGGGTTTTTGTGAATCAGTCAAGTTTGATTATGACTATACATTGCCTTGAAATACATATGACAAACAAATATTTGTCATAGCAGAAAAGCCATATACCGAATTCTGGTAAAAATCTACCTCAAAACTTTTAATGCAAATTTGTGCAGTCTGAACAGCTTTGTTTATTTGGCGTTATGAAGTCAAACCTGCATGCCTGCATTTTTTAGCAGCCATTAATTGCTGTCTCACACTGTTCTCTCTGCCTTCCACTTCATTAATCACAGGACAGTGGTAGGCCAGGGGCTGCATGGTGGGAGCATCTAAACTATAAGGAGGAAATTTTCTGCTTCTGCTCAAAATTGTGCAGTAAGCTGCGCTTCCAACATTCTATTTTTTATAAAAAATGTTATTTGAAAACGCCTTGTGGAAACAGAGTTTTCTCAAAGTCATAGTGAAAGGCACTATATTATGTCTAATATCTACTCACCTTGGCTGTGGATAACCCATTCTGGGACAGAAACACCCCTGAGTGACTGGGTCCTGGGGGAACTCAAGTATAAAGTGCAGCAAAAAGAATGGGAGCTGAACCTGGGGAAATGGGGATGAAAGAGGCTTCCTAAATGTTTATTGAACAGACTATGTCTTTTTTATGTTTGAATCAATAAAGAAAGATTGCAGTAATTTTCAGTAAGTTAAATTAGGTAAATGTACCCATGTTAAGGCCTTTTTGCCCAAAGCAATGTGCTAATATGACCAGATTTCCCTGGTGTTTTAAGATATATTGTGGTCATAGATATTTGGATTTAAATTATCCTGACTTAGTTCCTGTCTCAGCAATTTGACAGTTTATTTTGCTGACCATGTGACTATAACTAGAACTATAATCTATTGTATCTTAACTGAGGAACAAGGTGCTAAAGATAAATGATAACAGAATAATTCATTTTCCACCTCTGCTATTCCCTGCAGGAATGTTTTGCATAATGAAAACAACATTCTAAATTAAAATGGTTGCTTTTCACAGATCAAGATTCTTGTCCTATTCAGGAGGTTTTCTAAACATATTCAATGTATTTTTAATGCTATAAATTTATATTCATTTGCATTTAATGCTAAATTTCTAGTAGAAATTGAATTCCTGGGGTCAGAGAAGGGGAAAAATGCTGAGTTCCTGCTTTCAGTGGTCAAACTTCCGATGAAACATTCTGTGCAAAGTGTGTAAAGAAGCATTGGATTTTCAGCACTTAATTACTTTAGCCAGTTGCCATCTGTTCTTTGAATTCTGACCTTTCTTTCCAAGTTGTGGCTACATGGAGTGCCTGCAGTCAAGCCAATTAGATCATGGATGTTTCACGCTGACATTACAAGAGATTTAATGTCCACCTGCAGAACCCTGGTTGATAAATTTAATAGTGATGACACAGTGGCCTTCTGCAACCTTCATCCAGCAAGAGAATAATAGTTTATTACACTTGGCATTCTTCGTTTAAAGTGTGGCACAACAAGCAGTGGCAAAATCACATTTTGATTTGTTTCTTCAGCCCATGACATTAATCATACACTGTCAAAATCTTTTCATGCTAGTTTCTCACAAAGATGATGCAGGTTAACTCTAAACAGCAGCCCCATAAAATTACCCTTTTCTGGCCTAAGAGGAATAGTTTCAGACTCAAATAGCTTTAAGCCACCTATTCTCCCATAAAATTCTCAGACAGTCAAGGTTGAACTTTGTAGGAAGTCTGCCACTCTGATATGGCTTGTCATCTGCTTATGAAAATGATGGACTGTCTAAAGAGTTCTTACACTGGAAGCAGGAATACATATGAAATACCAACATATTTCTTATAGTAGTTATATTAACAGATGATTGTCCATCAAGATACAATAGTAATACAACACTATTTCTATATTGTTTACTAGTAAATGGCACCAAAGACATATTCGAGTCTATCTCAGCATTTAATGGGGACCAACCACTTTTGTTAGCCTCAAAAATGTCATAATTTGTGAATTAATATTATCATTGAAGAGTACATTTCGATAGGACTTATTACATAAAAGTTTATTTAAAAAGAAGCTTCTGGAAAAACATATAGCTTCAGTACCTGTCTGAAAACATAAGAAGAAAAATTCTTCCTTGAGGAACATTTTGGAGCTGATTATAAGTACAAAGATGAGCTGTGAAGCCCATCAATGTCAGTGAGAGTCAGCCCTTGTATTGATTTTAAAGGTCTTTAAACCAGGTCTTAAGTGTGAGATTTTGATAACCCATTAACATGTCCACATTTTAAAACTGAACTTCTTGTTTTGAAGCACTAACTTTAAGACAGAAAATAAATGCTACATGAAGAAGCACAAATCCCTGTCTTTGTATGGGAACACACTACTTCAATGCTTCCTGTGCTTACAGTGCTGAGCCAGATGGCAGTATATGTAAAGCACTGTGTTGCAGTTTCAGAAGCAATTTTGCTGACTTTCAAGGAGTCTAATCTCTTAATAGAACTGCAGATTATCTGTGTGCTCTTAATAGGAATCTTTTGTTCCTCTCTCCGCTTCCTCGATGCTGAAAAGTGCAATAAAACCAACTGCATTTCCACTGAATAAAATTCACTCTATTTCGCTGCTAGGTGGTGACGAAAATTCTAATGAGCCACTTTGCTCATTATGTTTATTTGGCAGCATCAAACAGAAAACTCATACATCACAGAAAAAAAGTCTGGCAGTTATGTCATCTTGCTGAATTTATACTGCCAAATGGAACATTTTCAGAACTCTGGATAAAGAACTGGGTGTTATTTCATCTTAAAAATTGAGTCACAGTACTGAATTTTTTCTGTGAAGATTTTGAGATGCTTCAACCATTTCACAGTAACATCTGAATAAAGAGAAAATTAAACTGACTTAAACAGCATAAAACATCTTTCTCAAAAGTAAACACATTACATTCAAAGTGTCACACAGAAATTAATTGTATTTTTAAACTGATCTGTGATTCATACATGTAAATATTAAATTTTTCATTTGAAATGATTAGTCACAATAATGTACTTCTTTTCAGTGAAGACTACAAATCACAACAGTAGAAAACGTGTCATTTCTTAATTTAGGAGAGCATAACTGCCACCTCTATGATCCTGCTTCATTACTATTTAACCACGTTTGTGGCAAGACAACCTGGAGACCAGGCATGATGTCCTTTTGTTGCTTTCAACCATTACTTCCCACACACTTCTTTTCCAATTAAATTTGGGCTAAGAAAGAGTAGTATTCTCCATGTGTTGCGACTTCGTTTGTCCCTTGTGACAATTAATACTTAAACTTAGTATTATATTTTTATTCTATCAACATAGTTATCATATGTGTGTGCGTACACACTGTCGCCTGTGCTTAGTATCAGTCTTGTTCAGACTTGCTACTGTCCAGAATACAGCAGACAATATTCAAGCAAACAGAAGTCCTATTTTTTTTTTTGTGATCCCTACATATAGTTATTTTATGTGCTTATTCTGCTTATTCTCACCTGGCTGGCATTTTAAGACTTCTTCAAAGAGCAGACTTTCTAACAGCATGGTTGCTATGGGCTGTCCACATAGTCTACTCAAGGTCTTTATCTGCTATTACCTGCCATTTTTGGGTTGTAGTCATCTCTTCCCTGAAGGGAGGCTGAGCCCAACTCTAACCTTTTCTCTGAATTTCTCCAAGAGGAAAGTAGGTTTGTACCTACTACAAGGCTATACTCACAACTGTTGCAAAGCTATAGGCTTTGGGTGAATTTTCTCCAACAAATCTGTTACGCCTTTCTCTTCTCTCCTTCCCCTCACTTCCTTCAGTGTTGTCTTTCCCTTCTTCTGCACCACCACGATTTCTGTAACTTACCACCACCCCGTAACCCTATAACAAAATCTATACCAGCCCTCTCTTGTCTTTTTCTAGGCACCCCAATTGTCCTTCACTCTACCTGCACTCTTAGCTGTTCACCTGTGCCTTCCTGGATTTATGGTGTCTAATATTGCGCCCACTTTAACTCCTAATCCTTCTGTCCAAAGATCTGTTTCTGCTCCCCCTTGGTGAGGCTGAGAAGCAAGGTCATCACGCTTTATAAAGTGCTCTCCAAGCCTTGTTCTCAGTTCTGGATCCTCAACATCTGTAGATGAGGTCTACTTGAATGTCAAATGCAAAGAAAGTCTACCTAACTCCTGCACTTAGAATCCATGTATTCAAGGCCAGATGTTTTTCCTTTTTGTTTTCTTTTGTTGTTTATATTGTTTCAAATGACTTTCCAGAAAAAAAAAACCACCAAAAAACCACCAAAAACCAAAACAAATCCCCCCTTCGCCAAAACAAACAAACAAAAAAACCCACATTTATAATCTAACTTTTAAGAGCAGAAGATGAAAACCTAACTATCTAACAACATTTCTGTCAACTCAGTATATCAGCTTACAACAGAAGAGAGAAAATGCATTGCACGGAAATTTACCCCGTGCTGCTTATTCCTTGTGCCATCACATATTCTGCCATCTCACTCATGCCATCACTTGTTAGTCTGCTGTGGAATTGGCATTAGTGTGATGCAATCATCAGATGTGGCCAGGTCCCTAAACTTCCAATCTCTATTTTTTCCAGACTGTGTCAGCTTGTTTTTGTCTGTTCACTTGCCATTTTTGGAAGGAATTATTCAAGTTCAATTAGAAGATTACAAAGAAGACCACCATAGATAAGGCCAGATTTGTGCCATGTTTATAATTTTTTTATTACTGTGCTCTTGAATTCACAGTAATACTACAAAGTGAATTGCCTCTAAGCAATTAGAGATCCATCAAAACTAATGTTCTTGCTATTTTTATCTTTTACAAACAAGAAATAAGTACCAGGGAGCATGTAGAACAGACCATCTTTAGGAATAGATTATTGCCTCATTAGAAAGCAGTTTGTGCTGTAGAGTATTAGAACATTCTTGCTCCTCATTCAGATTAGGCAATCATGGAGTTAATTGCTTGCTGGCTAGATGAGCTCTTTCATTAGTTCTGAAGTCAGCTCATCAGTTACAGTAGCGATGACAGTGGAAATCACTGAAGGAAAAAAATACTACTTCATCATCTAAAAAAATTAAAACAAATCAAGGCATCAAACCCCAATCTGTATTCTAGCAGTAGCTATGCAACTCATGCCAATAAATGATGATTTACTGAGCTACACTGGTAATAGTCATAACAGCTAAGAATAACGGGAGATACTGAGAGAAAAGCAAGAGGCCACTGTTCCAAGAAATAATGTCAAGAAATAAGAAAAAACACTTTGCTGATGTTATAAATTACATATTTTGACAGAAAGTGGTTTGATAAAAATAAAGGAGATAGCTTTCATGTTGCTGCATTAAAGAGCTAACAGAATGTTATGCTCAGTGAAGACTAGGAGGATTATTGATTATACTTACAACAACTGAACCGTTAGTAAAATTCCAAAGGTGTCTCTCAGTCTCAGTCCTAAAACCAGAAGTCGACATGGGCATATCTATCCTATTCCTGTAAGTCATCCATCATTGTTATAGCCAGCCAGAGAAGAACTTGAGTGCTACCCACAGTCATTCCAGCTGAGCTGTGGATTTAAGGCCTGTATACTTTATATACAGTACATAAATGTTATCAGTGACTCCTGGGATTTAAAAAGAAACTGAGTACTCCGCAGGAACAAAGCCCTAAATAATCATTTGTATTCTATTTGAGTAGAACCTGAAGCAGAAAGCTGATTCACATTTGCTCATTGATTTCATTACAATGCACAAAAAGAAGCCAGTCAAAAACAGCAGAAATATTTAATTTCACACCTTTTTGGTTTAACCAGCAAATTAAACAAGAATAGCAAAGCAAATTTCCTTATTTTTAATGTCTGTGATCCTTTCAAATTTTTGAAGAAATTTATTTCACTTCCTTGAATTAAAAATTATTTTTGTCCTTGTGAAAGCAGTTAATGTTGCCAATTATTTCTTTTCAGGCATGCCTGAAACATTTTAATGGGAAAAATTAATCCTGGTGACATTTTTAAGAAGTGGATTCATGCATTCTTAGTATAAAACTATTCTTTATATAGATTAAAGGACCTGGGAAGTTGTTAATATTGCAAGATCTTTAAGACATTTACTACAATTTAAGGCATTAAAGCTAACTATTTAAGACAAAAGATTAAGCAGATAAATTTTATTCTCTTAAAATTTGAAAATTATCCACCCAGTAATAAATTATATGCAGCATTTGTGGAAACAATGGAAATAAAGTTTTTTATATAAAATTACTTTAAATACTATTTTAATTTAATGGATTTTGGGTATTAAGTAAGTTTCAGGGGATAATTTTTTTAAATTCAAAAACTAGAATAGAAATAATCTGAAGACATCATAATTAAGATTTTCAAATAATTTAGCTGGATGACAGCAGTGTTCTCCTATCACTGAATTTGATTGTGAAAAATTGACTTTTTCTGGGAGAAGTGTTCTGACAAATTTTTCCTCACAAACCCAAAAGCTGGTGTTTAACAGAGAATGGGCGTAAATTTGCTATTCATGATCCTTGAGGACAATCAATTCCCAGCAGTGAATAACTGGAGCAGCAATATTATTCCATTAGGTCTCAGAAAACTGGAGTAAACTCTCTTAATATTTATCTCTACAAAGTCTTTTTTTGTACTTAGACATGGATCAAAGTAGCTAACAGAATGAAAGTTGCCTCCAGAGTGAAGAAATTTATTAGAATTTGTACAATGCTGAGAGAAAATGGATGTTTTTTACAACAGAACTGGGACAAACTTCTACGCTTGGTTAGTATAATATGACCTATCTTACAACAGGAGAGTGTTAGTATAGGTTTTCTGGTAACCAGGGTATGAGCTAACAACCTATATCATCAAAAAGAACATAAAATGATAAGAAATTTAATTGCCCGTAGTTAATTTATATGAATCCAGCTTCAAATGTCTGGAACAATCTGTAGACTATCTGAGGCATCTTCAAAAGCTCTAATGATTGAACAGCATAAATTTCATATTAATACTTCTGTTTCTAAATTCTGAGTTCATTTAACTGTGAACCAAACTTTATCTGTGAATTAAACATTCCAAAGCCCAGTCTAAATTATTCAGATATTTTCCATGTAATGAAATCATAGAATTGCAGAATGGTATGAGCTGAAAGAAACCTTAAAGATCATCTAATTCTAAGCCCCTGTCATTGGCAGGGACACCTTCCACTAGACCAGATTGCTCAATCTATTTTAGCATCTGTAAAGCACAGAAGAAAAATCTATTCTAGACCTCCTGAAAGGAGATGGGGGTGAGACGGGGGCTGGTCTCTTCTGCCATGTTTCAAGTGAAAGGATGAGGGGAAATGTCCCTAAGTTACATAAGGGGAGGTTCGGATTAGATATCAGAATTTTTTTTTTTCCCTGAAAAAGCGGTTAGGCATTGGAATAAGTTGGCTGGCATGTGGTGGAGTCACCATCTCTGAAAGTATTGAAGAGGTGTCCAGATGTTCTGAAAAGGGCAACAAGGCTGGTGAAGGATCTGGAACACAAGTCCTTTGAGGAGCAGCTGAGGGAGCTGAGGTGGTTTATCCTGGAGAAAAGGAGGCTCAGAGAGAGATAAGATAAAGATAAGGCTCAGAGAAGACCTTATCACTCTCCACAAGTGCCTGAAAGGAGTCTGTGGCCGAGTGGATATCAGCCTCTTCTCCCAGGCAACCAGCAGCAGGATGAAAGGACATAGACTTAAGCTGCTCCAGGGGAGGTTCATGTTGGACATTAGGAGGAATTTCTCCACAGAAAGGGTGTTTAGATTTTGGAATAGGCTGCCCAGGGAGGTGGTGGAGCAACAGTCCCTGGGGGTGTTCAAGAAAAGGCTGGATGTGGCTCTCAGTGCCATGGTCTACTTCTCCTGGTTCTGTTCTGTCAAAGGTTGGACATTATGATCTCAGAGATCTTTTCCAGCCTAATTGTTTCTGCCTGCAACCCCAAACAAACAGCAGTCTGGGCCTAATTTCTACCACATATTTCAGAGATGAAATTTTATTATCAGAATTTCTTACATAAATGGTTCCTCCAAAGATACTCAGGAAAAGCTTCACAGAATCTTGCTGAAACACGAACTGTCAAGCTTGCTAAATCGTTTAATCACGGATCTGTAGAAAAATTTAGGTTGAAAGAGACCTCTGAGACCCTCTAGCCCAGAACATGACCGATTTGGATAATGGATCTAATTAGAAAGTTAGATCAGGTTGTTCAGGACCTCAACCAACAGAATTTTGAGCCTCTCCATGGAGATAATAAAACTGTTATCATGTTTTCCTGACATTGTCAGTCAGCTTCCTATCTTGTTCCAGCAAGTCCACTTGCTGAGGCTTCTTAGGTTTGAAGGATTTGGATGGTGCTTCAGAAGCATTTATTTCAAGAATGGACATATTTATGAAAATTCTTTAGTGTCAGGTTCACATATAGGCTCTTGTCCTTAGGCTGGCTGTGACTGAACAGTGTTGGAATTTCCAAACCTTGTCAGCGTTACATTAAGCAAAATAAGTGACTCCTAGCCAGCTCTGAATGAAAGCAGAGCTGTCTCAGTCTGTCTGTAAAACTGACTTTATAGAATGGATATCCCTAGAATGGTGCATCTTATTTGCCTAAGGAGCCTGAAAGAACCATCTGGTTGGTTTTGACACTCATAGTTATTGTGATGAGAAACTTATTCAGGCAATTCTTCCACAGCTGCAAAAAAAGTGGTGAGACAGGCTGTATTTGTGAGAGAGAAAAAAAGAGATCTCAAATGCTGCTAAATATGTTTCAGGATAATGGCATCAATAGCACATCTGATGAGTATTTAGAATAAGTGAATGCTGAATGCCTTATCAGTGATAACACAGACAAAGGCTATCACCATGTGCCACACATCAAACATTGATCCCACTGCAATTAATTTAAGTGAAAAATTGTCTCCATCAGCAAATGCTTTTGCACAACATCAAAGCCTGTTACTTTGTTGTTTCTTTTCTTTTTAATGGGAAACTTCGTCCTGTCCAACTAAGTTAGAAATCTCTGTTTCTTTTAAAATACTATTTTCCCATGCTTTGTAATTAACCTCCCTACCTTGTATCCTGAATAGTGAAGAAATTTTCACTGATGTTTGGATAAATGAAGGGCTTTTTCACCTTCTGGGGTTATTTTTACAGGAATGCAAGTATTTTAATATACATATGATCCAAATCACCTTCAGCCAGTTTTAAACATGTTAAGAGACCTTCTACTGATTCTACTTTTTATTATTAAAAAATCACTCAAAGTCCATTTTAAGGAATGTTTATACTCACTAGAATTTTGCTTATATGTTTTCGTTGCTATTAGGAGGTATTATTAGCAAGGTAAGCTTCAAACAAACAACAAGAACCTTTTGAAACATGATGGCAACTTAGATACCACACACTGGTATAGTCAGTGTGTCTGCAAAGGCACTGAAGAAAAACTCTTATAATGGGAGAGATGCAAAATTCTGACAGCAGTTTCTTGAGCACAAATAGAAACAATGGGCCACCTTAGATATTTGCTGAAAATACCAAGTACAAAATGTGCAAAAAATAAACAGCAATTAGAGCACAGGGTAACGGCAATGTGCTCAAAAGAGATCTGGGGCAAACTGTTTGAGCAACAATTATAGGCATAATAAATCAGTTCCAGAGGTCACTAGAGGCACTGAGCAGTGTGAACAGAAAGTCACACTTTTCATTTTACTCTGCCCAAGTCACATTGTGGAACTGATTAATTGGCTGTGGTCAATGCCACAGGATTGACTACAGAAGGACTAAGGCAAAAAGTAGAGTAAGCAACTTTGCTGAGCAGAGCACAACCAGACAGACTAGTTTGTTTCCAGCCTATTATGTTATTATTTTCTTTATTTTCTTTATTTTCTTTTTAAATTATCGGAAAAGAATTATTATTATAAATGAAAGTCTGGCAGACTTTTCAAAAGAACAACACAAAAAATATGAGTAGAGGAAGCAGAATTATTATAAGGCATTGGCAAATTATAGGTATCATATATAAAAATACAGCATTTCTGTATTTATTCTGATTACTTTAATATTTAATTTACAAAAGAAAAAAGTTGCTCCCTTTGAAGAAAAAAGATTAAATTGATTTTTCAGTATCTAACTGTTCAATACCTACATATGCATTATATTTTAATACATTAAATTTCTTTATGCACTTTGCATGAAGATTGATTATATTATAGTGTTGTGAACTAATATTCTATTTTCATAACATTCACAGGAATAAGGGATATTTCATTTAAGTTTACTTGACTTTGCCCTAATTTGTAAGAAAACATGCAGAACCAATGAGGTGTGTGGAGTAATAAATACCCTTAACTATAATTTATGAAGTTGACACACCATAATTCAAAGCTATAAAACTACAGTTTGGCACATAAATGGATCGAAAACAAATTTCAGCAAGATAATGATGTGACTTCTGGCTGACAAGGACTCACGTAAGTGGCTGAAATAGGTATCCTGCTGAAAAGCAACTCAGCTTGCTTTTGGAGATGCATGTTAAAGCCTTTGGGCAACCAGAGCACCCCACAGTGAGAGCAGTACAGTTCTTGTGGGAGAACTTCTGACTGATTATTTCAAGAATTATAATTTCATAAAGAAGAAATAGTTTTTATGGTCTGCAATATGGTAGCTCTCCTGCATTCACTGCAGATACAGGAAGAGGATCAGGCTATATAGAGACCAAGGAAAGAGGTGAACAAGGCAAATTGGAGGAGTGACTAAAATACAGGCAGACACCCGAGTCCACAAGGCACCTGGCAAGAAGAAAAGTAACTGATGTTTCCTCTGTACTTGGACAGTTCTGTAAACTTAGAAAGCACTATCACTGTGTCACTTTTGTCCCCTTGTCTAATTTTTCCCTATAACAAGTTTCAGAAGTCCTACATAAGGAACAGAGATTATATATACTTGCCTGGTGACTTTATATCTTTCACTAGTTCTCTGCCTGCTACAGAAATATTATCAGATCATTCACTACCTACGTGGCACTTAGGACAAAAGTTACACATTTCTAGTGTTTCTTGCTAGTATAGCTCATAGGAACTTGAGAGACAGTGTCTGCTGTGTAGTTAAACCACCTCTTTCTGAATTTATAAATCACAAATAAAAGCAGTTTTGAAAGATTTACAGTAAGATTTACAAGGCAAACCTAAACAACAGAGCAATAGTTATCCAGATTTATATCAGAGCCTACAAATTGTAGAGCTACTAAAATCCTTCCAGTTTCTGACATCCAAGTTATATGCTTTGCATAAAATTAAAGCATCTAACTCATTTTCATAATGGCCCACAGCTTTTCTCTACCTCAAGCTTATATATCTTTAGAAGGCAAAATAATTGTACACCTCTACCAAAGCAGTAAAACATTTATTTATTACCAAATGTGAGAGGAAGGTCTTCTTCCTTTAAAAGCAGCTACACTGAATTAATAATAGGAACATACTGTAATCTTAATATGATACAAAAAAAACTAAGTAAATCACCTGGTGTTGCTTTTGCAAATGCACATTTCCATGGAGATGCAGAAACTGGATTTATTTGGAGCAATATATGATGTCAATTCACCTAGAAACAGAGCTAGGAAGAAATATGTATTTTAAATGTTAGATATGAAAAAGGAAAAACATTTAAGGGTCTATCAATCTCATGGAGAAGTTTCCTTTGTTAAAGGAAAATATTCTCCAGTTGTATTATCACTGAGCTATGTCCATAGAGTAGAGTAGTGGCATCCTTAAATTATTTTCCTGGGTTTGGATACACTGCAATGCTATGTAGGACTAGGCATTAGAAGTCCAATATAGTATAATGTTGGCCGACAGTACACAAAAGAAGAGCAGTATTTAAAGTGGATTGAATCCAAGTCCATAAGCACTAGTGGGTGGTGGCTCTTCCTGGTCTACAAAAATAAAAAATATTTAACATTTTCCAATTATGAAAGAATTTGTTGTTGTTATGAAAGAATTGACAAATATAGAATATGTCTGTAATATTCTCGGGTATCATGTAAAATATAACATGACCACCCAACTCAGAATTCATTTGCAGCACATTTTCTTTAAACCATTTTTTAACCGATTGGGAAAAGATTTTTGTCCTTTTTAATGTGACGGTATCGTGCCATCCAGAGGCCAACTGGGCTCATTACAGTGTTTGCTTCCCAGGGTTATACAAAAGACGGCCATCTTCTGGTCATCATAATGTTTGGTCCCTGCTGCATCATCACAAAATATATTTTTTGCTATAAGAAGACCCGGCTTTGGACTGAAATAACATTTATGTCTTACATGATTCTCAGCATCTTCAGAGTTGTCCATATGCAGCACCATTTAGTTGGTGGCAAACAGGAAGCTTGAGAGGAAAGACTAATGAAGAGCACATCAGCAGAATAATAGTTAAGCATTAGATAACTAATAAATTAAAGCATTTGTCTTCCTAAAATTCCCAGTTCCTTCACCTCTGTTCTATCCTGCAAATCAGTCACTGAATGTCATAAAGCAGGACCACGTCCTCTCAGTTTTCAGCCCCAATATCAGAAAGTTTATGTTTATATTTGATAATCCTTAAGAATTCATTCTCAAACAGAATTCTGCTCACTTACTGAATATTTAACAGTAAAACCAAAACAAAACAAACACACAAAACCTTTAATGCCGTTGTCCCAGACTGTTTATCTTTGGATCTACTATCAAGACAAAGTAAAGCATATAACTCTGGTAAGTTATTTTCCAGCCTACAGTATATATTCATTATAATTAGACCAGAATATTTTCCTCTTCTACAAAAAAAAACCCCAAAAGATTAAATAATAACTCTCTTCTATGTACACAAGAGATTAATTACACTTTAAAAATTGTGTTTAAAATAACTTCTTTCCATTTTTCCTCCAAAAAGGTATGTTAAGAAGATTTATATTGCTTTACACTGTGACAAAATCATTGCTTGTGCGCCATATAATTATTTTTCATATAAAAAAATAAAAAATGCTTTAAGACAAGGGCACATTAAAATAACAAATTTTCATATCAAAGAGAAAGGAACTCAGGAACTGAAAATAATCAATAATTAAATGGGAAAAGGAAAATAAAATTAATTCACCATTTTACTTCTCAGAGTGACAATATTAGAATTGGTTCACTTTGTTGATAAACCCTAAGCAAAGATTAAAAACTTGACCTCTGTGATTAATCAGTTATGTTACAAAAACAGGGAAAGTTATCCCCAAAGATTTTTTTAAGATATGCGAGAAATTGACAGGAAAAGTTATGATCATGCACCAGTCAACTCCTACTCACAGATTTTCTGGGAATCATCAGGTTGATTCTTTAATTATAGAGTATGAAGTAGGTAATGAGTAGCAATAAAAGCATAGACGTGAGCACCTCTGTAGGGGGGTGCATTCAGGGGGAGGAACTCTCCCACTCAGTGACAGAGTTAAGGGAGTGGGTGAGGACAATGAGGACTATCAAGGAGTAAGAGAGAGAAAGAGAGACTTCTGAAAACACACCCTGCTTTCCCTGTGACAGATCACAGAGGCAGACAGGATGCATGACATGGAGGATTCCCTGTCCTCCCGCTGCCTGACTGAACTCAGTGAGTGACTGAAGGGACAGGGAACCACACTGACAAGTTCCTTCCCATTGCAGCTCCTTGGTGACTGCTCAGGTGCCCTCACATTGAAAGTGCGTGGCTCTGCAAGTGGAACCAAACTATTGGTGGTTCATTTAGCATGGAGGTGTCACTGAGGTTAAATTGGCCTATGCATTGTGTCAAAATTGCTCCCACAAAAAAAATTAAATGGGTGACTCTCATAAGAAACTTCCTTCTGAAGAGAACAGAAAGCCCAATATGTAGCCTGAACCCACTTAGGGAAGTCTGCCTCCTCCTTGAGCCCTGCATTAAATTGCACTCTCAGTCAGTTTGCAGATGACATCAAGTTGAGTGACATTCTTGATTTGCTGGAGGGCAGGAAGGGTCTACAGAGGGATCTGACAGGCTGGATTGATGGGCTGAGGCCAATTGTATGATGGTGAATACGAAGTGCTGGGTTCTGCACGTGGATCACAACAACCCCAGGCAGCACTACAGGCTGGGGGCAGGATGGCTGAAAAGTGTCCTGGCAGAGAAGAACCTGGGAGTGCTGGTTGTCAGCCAACTGAACACGAGCCAGCAGTGTGTCCAGGTGGCCAAGAAGGCCAATGGCATCCTGGCTTGTATCAGAAATAAGGTGGCCAGTAGGACTGAGGAAGTGATCAGCCTCTGTACTCGGCACTGGTGAAGTACTCAAGTACCAGGTTCAGTTTTGGACTCCTGACCACAAGAAAAATATTGAGGTGTTGAATTTTGTCCAGAAAAGGGCAACGAAGTGGTAAAAGGTCTGGAGCACAAATTTGGTGAGAAGTGGCTGGGGATGCTGTTTAGCCTGGAGAAAAGGAGGGCTGGGGGAGACCTTATCCCTCTCTACATTTACATGAAAGGAGGCTGTAGAGAGGTCTCTTCTTCCAAATAACAAGTGACAGGACAGAGACAATGGCCTCAGGTTGTACCAGGAAAGGTTTAGGTTGGATACTAGGAAAAATATCAGAAAGAGAGTGTTGTCAAGCACTGTAACCAGCTGTCCAGTGAAGTGGTAGAGTCAGCATCCCTGGAGGTATTTAAAAGATGTGTAGACCCAGTGCTTGGGGACATGATTTAGTGGTGGACTTGGCAGTGCTGAGTTAATGTTTAGAATCAATGACCTTGGAGGACTTTTCCAACTTAATTCCATGATCATCACAGACTCCAGAAATGTGTACAGAGTACTGATGGCTTGCACAAAATCATGTCAAAATCAGGTGTATGTAGTTCACGACCATTAACTTGCTTAAGCCTTCCTGTCTTTTACTTCAGAGATTCAATGCAAGACAGGTAAGTTTGTTTCCTCAAGGGCTCATAAGAAACAACATGGTTTGGAAACACACTTTGGAGTCTTTTTCATATTTGCTGTTTGGACTCATTTGTTGGAAGCATCAGGGCAAAGTCTTAAGTGATGTCACTTCACTAACCCAGCTCTCTTCAGACACTCCATTCCTCTTCTCCAGAATGTTATAATGAAAAGGTGGCTTTGAGACGACTATGGTGGTTTCTGGTGGAACAATATAAAGATAAAATGTTTACTAACAGTTGCCACATAGTATGTGGTTTCCTCATGCTACAAGGAGCAACGACCTATATTATTTACTCCTCCTTGAACAAGTTGTGAATACCCTTGTAATAATAAGCAATTAAAGAATTTACAAGCTATTTTCTTTACAATATTTGAAGTTCTCCACTCTCTAGTATAGCAAATTTTAAGCAGTGAGGTCAAAGGGGTTTACTCTTACTAACATAAAAATTTTCAAATGAGATTTTTTTTAACTGTTATTTTGAAGAAAAAAATATTTTTTGTGGTTTGGATAGGTAGCACTAATCTTGATAGAAAATTTGTGGAGACTTACATGATTTGTTATGCTCTAACAAATTCATGAGCAAACAGAAGAAAAGAATTTGAAGTTAATAGATTATCATTATTGCAAACTATGTTCAGTCATTGCATTTTTTCCTCTGTGTTATTCTATGAACTGAAAGACTGTAATATGAAAATACTGCTAAATTAAGCATAAATTATAACTTCATTAAGATGGTCTTCTGTAACTAAGACAAAATTAGAATTCAAGATCTGTTATGATAAATTTATAACACCAGTGATGATTAATCTCAGTCAATCATGATGCATTGTAATTTAAATACTAGGTAAATACTGGAGCTGTTTTTGTAAAAGTACAAAAAACCTTTACCCCAGTCTTCATATAGAAAAATTCATATTATAAAAATTCAATGTTGTCCTCTTCTCTTTGAATACAATCAGTGATTTTGTTATAGTTCATTAGCACTCTTGCTGTCCCTTGCTGTATTCTTGTCAACTTGCCTGTGTTGGAAAGAGAAATCAAATACTTATTAAAAAAAAAAAGGAAAGGNCATTTAGCATGGAGGTGTCACTGAGGTTAAATTGGCCTATGCATTGTGTCAAAATTGCTCCCACAAAAAAAATTAAATGGGTGACTCTCATAAGAAACTTCCTTCTGAAGAGAACAGAAAGCCCAATATGTAGCCTGAACCCACTTAGGGAAGTCTGCCTCCTCCTTGAGCCCTGCATTAAATTGCACTCTCAGTCAGTTTGCAGATGACATCAAGTTGAGTGACATTCTTGATTTGCTGGAGGGCAGGAAGGGTCTACAGAGGGATCTGACAGGCTGGATTGATGGGCTGAGGCCAATTGTATGATGGTGAATAAGAAGTGCTGGGTTCTGCACGTGGATCACAACAACCCCAGGCAGCACTACAGGCTGGGGGCAGGATGGCTGAAAAGTGTCCTGGCAGAGAAGAACCTGGGAGTGCTGGTTGTCAGCCAACTGAACACGAGCCAGCAGTGTGTCCAGGTGGCCAAGAAGGCCAATGGCATCCTGGCTTGTATCAGAAATAAGGTGGCCAGTAGGACTGAGGAAGTGATCAGCCTCTGTACTCGGCACTGGTGAAGTACTCAAGTACCAGGTTCAGTTTTGGACTCCTGACCACAAGAAAAATATTGAGGTGTTGAATTTTGTCCAGAAAAGGGCAACGAAGTGGTAAAAGGTCTGGAGCACAAATTTGGTGAGAAGTGGCTGGGGATGCTGTTTAGCCTGGAGAAAAGGAGGGCTGGGGGAGACCTTATCCCTCTCTACATTTACATGAAAGGAGGCTGTAGAGAGGTCTCTTCTTCCAAATAACAAGTGACAGGACAGAGACAATGGCCTCAGGTTGTACCAGGAAAGGTTTAGGTTGGATACTAGGAAAAATATCAGAAAGAGAGTGTTGTCAAGCACTGTAACCAGCTGTCCAGTGAAGTGGTAGAGTCAGCATCCCTGGAGGTATTTAAAAGATGTGTAGACCCAGTGCTTGGGGACATGATTTAGTGGTGGACTTGGCAGTGCTGAGTTAATGTTTAGAATCAATGACCTTGGAGGACTTTTCCAACTTAATTCCATGATCATCACAGACTCCAGAAATGTGTACAGAGTACTGATGGCTTGCACAAAATCATGTCAAAATCAGGTGTATGTAGTTCACGACCATTAACTTGCTTAAGCCTTCCTGTCTTTTACTTCAGAGATTCAATGCAAGACAGGTAAGTTTGTTTCCTCAAGGGCTCATAAGAAACAACATGGTTTGGAAACACACTTTGGAGTCTTTTTCATATTTGCTGTTTGGACTCATTTGTTGGAAGCATCAGGGCAAAGTCTTAAGTGATGTCACTTCACTAACCCAGCTCTCTTCAGACACTCCATTCCTCTTCTCCAGAATGTTATAATGAAAAGGTGGCTTTGAGACGACTATGGTGGTTTCTGGTGGAACAATATAAAGATAAAATGTTTACTAACAGTTGCCACATAGTATGTGGTTTCCTCATGCTACAAGGAGCAACGACCTATATTATTTACTCCTCCTTGAACAAGTTGTGAATACCCTTGTAATAATAAGCAATTAAAGAATTTACAAGCTATTTTCTTTACAATATTTGAAGTTCTCCACTCTCTAGTATAGCAAATTTTAAGCAGTGAGGTCAAAGGGGTTTACTCTTACTAACATAAAAATTTTCAAATGAGATTTTTTTTAACTGTTATTTTGAAGAAAAAAATATTTTTTGTGGTTTGGATAGGTAGCACTAATCTTGATAGAAAATTTGTGGAGACTTACATGATTTGTTATGCTCTAACAAATTCATGAGCAAACAGAAGAAAAGAATTTGAAGTTAATAGATTATCATTATTGCAAACTATGTTCAGTCATTGCATTTTTTCCTCTGTGTTATTCTATGAACTGAAAGACTGTAATATGAAAATACTGCTAAATTAAGCATAAATTATAACTTCATTAAGATGGTCTTCTGTAACTAAGACAAAATTAGAATTCAAGATCTGTTATGATAAATTTATAACACCAGTGATGATTAATCTCAGTCAATCATGATGCATTGTAATTTAAATACTAGGTAAATACTGGAGCTGTTTTTGTAAAAGTACAAAAAACCTTTACCCCAGTCTTCATATAGAAAAATTCATATTATAAAAATTCAATGTTGTCCTCTTCTCTTTGAATACAATCAGTGATTTTGTTATAGTTCATTAGCACTCTTGCTGTCCCTTGCTGTATTCTTGTCAACTTGCCTGTGTTGGAAAGAGAAATCAAATACTTATTAAAAAAAAAAAGGAAAGGTAATCTTCTAAAGGAAATTCATCCTCCCCAAAGTGTCCATGTGAAAAACAAATCCAAAGAAATATAGTTCTGATATTATTTTAATAAGAAAGCAGGATTTTGCAAATACTTTAGAAGGGCAGAGGTATGTTTGTCTGTTTAACAATCTCTGGTTTATTGTGGTTATTAAATTCAAACCATGCTTACTTCAGCACTCTTGCAGTCTTGCTTCTGCAAAGGTTTATTCACCTGCTTAATTGCCTATAACACAAGTAATCATCAATACAAGTAATCAATACAAAAGTAGGTTTTGATGGAATTATACATTACATGTAGGGTTACTGTTTTGGCCATCTACTTGAAAATTAGAATAAAAATGTATCAAATGAGCAGTAGAACAACAGCACTCTAGACTTCAAATTGCCATATCTATAAATTCACTATTTACAGTTTCGTCTGGAATCTGGTCAAATGGTCAAAATCAGAACCTTCTGTATCTGAGCAAGAAGAAGGCATGGGAAAATTTGGGGCTGAGAAGAAAACATGAATAGAATCACTTGTTAGGCATGGACTACAGCTATCTCCAAAAATTGTTATGGATAATAGGGCAAAGCATGTGGTATGCAACATGCAGCACAAAAATTGAATTTGGATGCATTCTACATCAGTTTGTGCTTCTTACACAGTGCAAATGATGTATCAGTCTTCATTTTTTTGATGACCAGTGTTTGGGGTGGGGGATGTTCTATATTCCTAGTTGTACTGTTGATTACTTTAAACAATATTAAGAAAACTGTAAGTTGCTTTCTATGTGAGAACTGAACTGCTTCCAATTATGCAGAGAATGTCAGTTTTCCTTAAAAGGGTAATCAGTCTATAATGCTGCATTGAAATGTTGACTTCACTTGCAATAAGATGTAGTTAATTAACTTGAAGCAGTATGAAGTTTATGTTAAAGTCATTTGAACTGAGTGAAAAAGTAAACTCATTTGAAAATCAAAAGGTAAAATTAGCTTTTTGTCCTATGTTTTGACTTGCTCCAAAGTCTTAGAAAATAACTTCTAAATGCTTTATTAGCTTCTTTTAATACTTTTTCTTCCCCTCTTCAGTCTTTTACTTTCTTTAATTTTTGATAAGGTTAGCTTTGTTTAAGACATTTTATTTGTTAATTTGAATCTGCTAGAGTTGATCAAATGGAAATCTGTCAGCGAATCCCTGAATGCCACAGTACCCCAGCTTCTGTCTCATGTTTCCAGGCTCTTCTCTAAGCCAATATTTGGATTTGAAATGCATTTTCTGTGACACACCAGTCTCCCCTTTGGTTGATTTAAATGTTAATTTGTGGCATTTTCATCAGGTAGCCTCATCTCCTGAGGAAAAAGAAACATGCAAAATGACATCCCTGAATTTATCTTACCATTGATAGAAAAAGTTCAGTGCATTATGTAAAGGCAACCATTTTTTTTATCCTAGAAATTAAAGAAAATATATATCTGGCTTTTTATGCTTATGTGAAAATGGACATCTCAATATTTAAAGCTTATATTTTTGGAATTCTGTGGACAATGACAAAATTCAATACTATTTAAGACAAAAATAAACGCTGAAGAGTTTTCATTTATTCCAGAGCAGAAAAATCCAAATTTTTAATCAGATTAATTCATAAGAGATGGTCCAGATTTCCCTTTTTTTCCTAGAATAATATCTGTCTTCTAAGTATGAGCTGAAAAGGCTAGCTCTAATTTATTCTAACAAACCATTTCTATGGGACAAAATTGGTCCTTGTCTCATTAGCTTTCACTATTCAGTGAACTTGAACATATTTCAAGATTAATTTGAAGGATGCAATTTGTTTGGAGAAACTTGCAGCCTGGAAATTAGTTCTGTTTCTTCATGTTCCTTCTTCTCAAACTGGAACTTCATTAGAAATGGTGATTTGGTCTAACAAACGATTTCGATTTCTCATAGTTCAATTTAAAAGTTTTACAGTCCAAAGGGAAGTTCAGCCACATGTATCATCAGATTATGAACTTTGAAGTGTTTTTTTCCACAGCATTTCTTATTCCCTCAGTAGAAAATAGAAGGGCCATAAAGGACATATTTTTCTATTTTTTTCCTACAGCTGTGATTCTGATCTACTTAGATGGAAGTTAATATTGATTCAGATTTTAAAGCAGGAGCAGAGCTAGTGCCAGAGCATAGTACCAAAAAGGTATGCATGGTACAACCATGGACTGGTTGATGGTGGAAAGGACATCTGGAGGCCCTGTGGTTCAAACCTGCTGTTCAAGCAGGGTCACCTACACACAAAATCTCCTGAATTTCCGTATTGCCCCTGATCCTGTCACTGGGCACCACTGAAAAGAACCTGGCTCTGTCTTCTTAGCAGCCTCCCTTCAGCAGTTCATGTACCTTGTAAACAGCACTCCAGGTATGGTTCCACCAGTCCTGAGTACAGGGGAAGGATCACTTACCTCGACCTGCTGGCAGCACACTTAAGGCATCCCAGAATACCATCAGCCTTTTCTTACCACAAGCACACATTGCAGGCTCCTGCTCCTGCTGATCACCAAGAACTCCAGTATCCTTTTCTGGAAAGCTGCTTTCCAGACAGTTTCCTGCATGTACTGGTGCCTCGGGTCATTCTTCCCCAGCTGCAGAACTTTGTACTCCCCCTCGTTGAACTGCACAAGGTTCCAGCCAGCCCATTTCTTCAGCCTGTTGATGACCCTCTGGATGGCAGCACAACTGTCTGGTCTATCAGGGGCTCCCCTCAGTTTTGTGACATCAGCAAATTTTCAGAGGGTACCCTCTGACCCATAATCCAGGTCATTAATGAAGGACTTGAACAGGATTGGACCCAGTACTGACCCCTGGGACACACCACTGGCCTATGACTAGATTTCATGCCACTGATCACCACAGGCTCAGAACATCTGCTTAGCCATACTTCAGCCCACTTCACTGGGCTGCTCCTCCAGCCCATGCTTCACCAACTTTTCTGTGACAATCTGATGGGTGACAGTGTCAAAAGCCTTCCTGAAGCTGAGGTAGACAATATTCACTGCTCTCCTCTCATCTACCAAGCCAGTCACAGTACCCAGTTGGCCAGGGAACATTGAATTTGGTAGCCCCTAATAACTATGATGAGAGAACAGTTTTTACTTATGTTTTTACTTAACAAATAAATAATTTTTACTTAATGAATAAATAATTATTTCAATAATAAATTCACAACAGTTGCAGCAGCAGAGAGGAATAAAGATACCATAAATGCAAGTATCATGATAAGTAGGCAGCTTCTAAAAATTACCAATTAAGCCCTTCAGAAAGATCACTTCAGAACAAATAGCTCCAAAGTAATGATAACTGGAAGACCATAAACAGTTAAAGGCAAAGCAGAGCATTGGGGGTTTTTTCTGGGAGCCAATAATCAATGAATGCATTAGTTAATACATTCACTGTCTGTAGAATTTGGAGAAGCTCATCATCACCAGTCCTATGTAATATTTGATTCTGTCATAAATTTTTTCATTAATTTAATTGAATTTATAAAATAATAAAGACTAAAACAAAAAGATGCAATGCTAATCTCCCTAAAACCTTATTGAATTGTCAAAAGCTCTTTATGGTATAGTAAATTCTAGCCCAAGACCTATACATATTGGTCACCACTGTGTGTAATATACATATATATTTATATCTCACAGCTAAATGTAATTCAGTAGTTTCTGAAGGCTGCTACTGAAGCTAAAATTTATTAATAATTGCATCTCTGAAACTAAGCCTATACGTCATATTTGTTAGTGTACATACACCAGCAGAATTGATAAATATATTTAATTGTCAGGTATGATTTTACAAAATACATTGAATGAGTTAATAGTGCAGTTAATATTGCTGTAGAAGTCAAAGACAATAAATCAATAGCTGTTATGCAAATATAGCATCTGAAATAATACCAACATTTAAAAGTAAACCTGTGTTTTAAACCTGGAATATTAATGCTAATATTCTGAATACAATGTAAACTTCTTTTTATTTTAAATGCCCTCTATAGTTCTTAGAATTTCATATTATTAGACTTCCTCTAAAGGAGATCATAAAATTCAGGAGTCTCCAGGGTAATTAGTTCTCTGGTGGGTGACTAGTTCTACCATACAAACCTATTCTCTATATACATCAAGATAAAGTAAAACTGTAGATGAAATGTTAGCACCAATATGTCTCATGCTGAAATACCAGTTAATTCTCATGTCACAGTGAGAGGAAACATGCAATGTCCTCATTTAAGCCCACATCTGCTTACATTCCTGATGAGACATTGGATTATGAGTTCTTTTGCGACCTGCTTTGCTGAGTGATTTCTGCAGATAATTTAAAATTAAAAAGTAATGCAAAGCCTCTAGCACCTATTTCTTCCTTGTGTATAGAAAAGCAAGTTTGTGACTGTTTTCATCGAGTTGGATGCAGTGTTCGTGTGAAAGGTACTGTGAAGCTTCTACTTCATTTATAAAAGAGATAAGATTTCACGAAACTAAAACTGTACAAATATTGATAAAATCTTCCCAAAGGAGAGAAACCTAAAGGAGTATCTGAAACCACCTTAGAGAAATTATGAAGAGAACTGAGGAAGAGTTTAAAATGAGATTTAAACTAGTCAAGTGCCTGAGGAGTGGCTTATAGACAGATTGCAGAGCCACAGAGCTGGACTTAAAATATTTTTGCTCATCCAGAAAAGCTGCAAAGCATCTGACAGATCCTGAAATTCAGTTCTGTATACACATCAGATTGAAGAACCATCAGCAATTTCACTGTCACAGATAAGAGAGAGACAGAAAGAAAAAATTTTAAATAAGTGGAAAGCTTTGGCCATTGAAGAATGTCTTGCTTGGAGTAACCTGAGTAAAGAATTCAGGAAAAAACTTGCCAGAATGGACAAATGACTGTGGAAACTATCTGTCTAAACAAAAAGTGAGGGAAGCCAGAGAATTTAAGACAAGAGATGTCTAAAACTTCCATTTTTCAGCTCAGATGAAGAAAATAAAACTAAATCAATGGAAAAATTTGCTTTTAATGGAAAGCAAAACTCATCAGATTTTCTTTAAACTCAATATCATATTTCTACTGAATAATTTGAGAAATTAATAGGAACAAATATTTCTAGCAAGAGCTTTGAAGAGTGTGCTAAACAATATTATGTCTATAAAGAAAAACCTTAGTTAAACAGATCTGACACAAACATTCAATATGTGGCTTGGATCCATAAAACATCTTCTGTAACTCTGGTTCTTCTAATAGAAATGAACAAGTGTCTGGGGAAAGAAATCTTTCGTAAGCTGCCAAAAGATTTGAAAAAACCACAGAATCACAGAATTGTTAATGCCTCTGGAGATCATCTAGTGCAACTCCCCTGCCAAGGCAGGGTCACCTGGAGCACCTTACACAGGAACATGTCCAGGTAGGTTTTGAATGTCTCCAGAGGGGAGACTCCGTGATCTGCCTGCTCAGTCCCAAACAGCCCAGCTCTGCCACCCTCAATGTAAAGAAGTTCTTCCTTGTGATGAAGTGTAGCTTCTTGTGTTTCAGTTTATGGCCATTTGCTCCTCGTCCTGCCGCCGGGCACCGCTGAAAAGAGTCTGGCATTCTTGGATTTAAATAGAAATTAACATTTTTGCTATTCATCTGCAAAGAGAATCAATAAAATGCAAACAGACTAGATGAAAACCATTGCCATCACATCCTGCAACAAAACTGGGAGGAACTGCGGTCTCCCTTCAAGGCAGAGAGATCCTCCAGAGAAATCTCAACAAAATAGAGGGCTGTGCAATCACCAACTGTATGAAGTTCGACAAGAGCAAGTGCCTGATTCTGCACCTGGGGTGGGGAAACCCTGGATGTACATACAGACTCAAGGAACAGACACTGGAGAGCAGCACTGTGGAAAGGTCCTGGTCCACGGCAGGTTGAACATGAACCAGCAGTGCCCTGGCAGCCAGAAGGGCCAGCCATGTCCTGGGGGGCATCAGGCACAGCATCACCAGCCTGAGGAGGGAGGGGATTGTCCTGCTCTGGCCTGCACTGGGACAGACACACCTTGAGTCCTGTGGGCAGCTTTGGGTGCCACAGTATGTGAAAGATACTAAACTACTAGACAGTGTCCAAAGAATGGCAACAAAGATGGTGAAGGGCCTTGAGAGGAAACTGTATGAGGAGTGGCTGAGGTCACTTCGTCTGTTCAACCTGGAGAAGAGGAGTCTGAGGGGAGACCTTGTTGTCTATAACTTCCTCATGAGGGGAAGAGGAGGGGCAGACACTGATCTCTTCTCTGTGGTGACCAATGACAGGACTTGAGGGAATGGCCTGAAGTTGTGTCAAGGGAGGTTTAGGTTGGATATCAGGAAAAGGCTCTTCACCCTGAAGGTTGTTGGGTGTTGGAACAGGCTCCCCTGTTCCCAGGGAAGAGATCACAGCACCAAGCCTGACAGAGTCCAAGAAGCATTTGGACAATACTCTCAGGCACGTGGTGTGACTCCTGGGGGCAGTCCTGTGCAGGGCCACGAGTTGGACTTGATGAGCTTTGTGACTCCCTTCCAACTCAGTTTATTCTGTGATTCTGTGATTCTGTGGTTCTGTGATGAAAAAGCATTGGAACTTGTTACTAATTTCAATGTCTTGGAAGTATCAGTGTCTTGATCTAAAATAAAATGAGAGGGAACCATAGGGCCCTGACATGCAGGGTGCTCTGGTGCTCCTGCATCATGGGGCAATCAGAGCAGAAGCATCCTGCAGCCAGCACCAGGCTAGTCCCCAGAGATGGCAGCTGCTCTGAGCTTGTATAGCATCCTGAGGGAGCAGCGTGTAGCAGCACACTGGGGATGGGTGCATGAACAGACCCCAGGCATTAACCTCTTCTGAGAGCATCATACTGCCAGAATACCCTGGCCTGTGACTGATTGAGTCTGTTATTCACCATGGACACTGTCAATAAAATATGCCAATTTTCCAAAGGCATTTGTTTGTACCTGGTCCACTGGGAGAAAGAAATTTCTGGGTGCAGCCCAGAAAGACAACTGTATCCTGGGCTGAATCAAAAGCAGTACGATCAGCAGGTCAAAGAAGGTGATTCTGCCCCTCTGCTCTTATGAATCTCCACCTGGAGTACTGTTCCAGCTCTGAGGTCCCCAGCACAAGAAAGACTTGGACATGTTGGAGTGATTCCAGAAAAGATGATCAAGATGATCACAGGTTTGGAGAAAGCTTCGGTGAGATGACATTGCAGCATTTCAATACCTAACAGGGTAGATTCGAGTGCAACTTCTTGCAAGGGCATGCAAAAGAAACCATTCTATGATTCTATGGAGAATACCAGCTGCTGAAACCCCTTACCAATTAAGCAAATTCAAAGACAAATGAAAAGCTAAACCAAAATAAGAGGATTATAATTCCAAGTCAAATTGGGAAAAGTATCACATATGTGTACTGCAGTATCTTAACCTGTTAAAAAACTGTCAAAAGTACTGCTCAGTAGAAACAAGACCAAACAAATATAATTTTTTAGACTTATACCTGCTTATCTGGTACTAAAAGCAACATATCACGGACTGTCTTTAAGGGATGATTTTTCACATCATTTCGCAAGAAATAGGCAAACTCTTGTGTATATCTGTGTGCCTTTGAGTGTGTGTGAGCATGTGCATCTATGTATGTGTGTGTGCACTTACACACATGTGTTTGATAGAGAGGATAGGTACAACAACCATGTCAGCTAGAGCAGCTGCTTTGGAAAGATAAGCAGCTGCTGCTGTCTCAGGACGTGAAACACATCTACTGCACCAGAAGGTGCTAATATTCCTTTAGCCATGTCAGACACTTCTCTCAATAGTTAATCTGTGTCTCCACATCTACCACCAAAGATGCAGTGTTGTCATAATATAAAGGGTGCAATTACCTGGGCATTAGAGTTTTGAAGCATTTAACCACTTTAAGTGGATAATTATCCATTAATCTGAAGATAACATCTGATTGCCTACTGCTGAATTCTGCAGTAATTATATGTTTATCCATATTATAAAGTAAAATAAACCTTTTAAGATAATAGCTTGTTTCTTAATAAGTTCACAAATGCATCATCCACTATAATTTCTCAGATAAGTTTTTAGTTTTTTCTTTGTAGAACTGGATCAGTTTGAATGAGCCAAAAATTTAATGCTAATGTCAGTTTTAGCACATTGCAGTAGAAAGCAATCAAGGAGAAGCCACATTAATTCGTATTTTGATACACCAGGGATATTGAAAATGGTAGACAGCGTAATGGATCTTATGGGGAATCTGCTCCTTGCTTTTCTGCTTGTTCATTTTGTCAACTAGTCTTTAAGTTCCAAGGTCAGTGACAAGTTAATGTCCTATCACAACTTTGTCATGTTTTAATAAGAGACATCATAGCTCTGTGATGTAAGAATACATTTCCTGATTCTCTTTATGAAGCTTTAGCCATTATTGAGACAGAACTTATAAAAATTTACAACTGCAGGAAATTTCACCAGTACCAGGAAAGATCTCTGATGACTCCCATTTGGCATTTTTACCTGCTTCAGCGTGAGAGAAAGGGTAGTTGGACACAAAGTAGATATGATATTGAACAATTCAAAAATATAATACAAAATATAGATTATGCAAAATCATTGCTCTTATTTAACACAGCTGCATGAACACACAAGAAATGGCAAAAGTAATGCCAAAAGTTTCTAGAATTTTGTTATTTATGCTGCAGTCAGGAGAAAGAAGAAACATAGGAGAGGAAAAGAGATGAGACAAAAAAAATGTTATTAATATTTCTGAATAACTTTTCTCTTTGAAATTAAGAAAAGTTTTAGGGGAAAAGTTCATTCCATCTGTTTAAAATATGTGCTTTCTTAAAATAGAAAAAAAAATCCTGAAATAAACCTTTTCCAAAAGCAGCATTATTGATATCTACAGACTGAGTGTACAGAGAGCAACAGAATGATTTGGCAATTAGATTTCATTATTTTTATTAATGTACTGAATTGTATTTATGAAATTCAAAGCTGTCATCAAGATAAGTTGGACTAAAAGAAAAATAAAGAGACTTAACAAAAATGCCACATGGTCCTGACCGATAGAAAGAAAAGACAGTACTAAGGAAGGACAAGCACGGTGCTTTATGATGAGCACTAAGCAGCTGCATAAAGATACCATGGGGATTACTGGTAAAAATCTGGCAACAGGGATCACACACCTCTATGAACCAGTAATATCATGCTGATGCAAAAAAGGACAAGTTGTATATATCTTCCTTGGAAGCATGAAGAATAATATGCCCACAGAGAAAGGAAAATATTCTTTACATCTGAGGAAGGTGATGGAGAAGATTTACCCACATCCTAAGGTCAGAATTCCAGTTCAAGGAACAAGGCGCCTGAGATAAAGAGAGACCAGAGGAAGTCATGGTTATGTGCTATAGATCTATGAGTATGATCTGTAAAGCAGGCTTTTCAATGATACTTAGTCTGAAAAATAATCTAATGGAGGTACAAGAATCTTCTCGTGCATAAAATGTTGTTGAAAAGACTCCTGCTCTCAGCAGTCACAGGGCAAGAAATAAGAAGCTTAAATTCCAGCAAGAGAGGTTCCAGATGGATGTGAGGGACATGAATAACTAAGTATGAAAATGGGTTATTTAGAGAAGTTATGGACCTTCCTTATAGAAAACTCATTAGAAATGGCTCTCCTGGATTCCTAAGGCATTTAGTCTTACGTGACAGGTCTGTTCACCTGTCTCTGATCCACCAAACAGATTTGGCTGAAGAGTATAGGTCTCAAAGATATTTCATTTAGTTGCAGGAAGATACATTATGGGCAAAGGTGAAAGCCTTCACTAGAATTCCCTACATTGTGGGGCACTGAGTGTTTTGAACTCAGGCTTTGCTAGAACAAACTCTCTGTGAGATCAAATGTGNGGGTGTTGGAACAGGCTCCCCTGTTCCCAGGGAAGAGATCACAGCACCAAGCCTGACAGAGTCCAAGAAGCATTTGGACAATACTCTCAGGCACGTGGTGTGACTCCTGGGGGCAGTCCTGTGCAGGGCCACGAGTTGGACTTGATGAGCTTTGTGACTCCCTTCCAACTCAGTTTATTCTGTGATTCTGTGATTCTGTGGTTCTGTGATGAAAAAGCATTGGAACTTGTTACTAATTTCAATGTCTTGGAAGTATCAGTGTCTTGATCTAAAATAAAATGAGAGGGAACCATAGGGCCCTGACATGCAGGGTGCTCTGGTGCTCCTGCATCATGGGGCAATCAGAGCAGAAGCATCCTGCAGCCAGCACCAGGCTAGTCCCCAGAGATGGCAGCTGCTCTGAGCTTGTATAGCATCCTGAGGGAGCAGCGTGTAGCAGCACACTGGGGATGGGTGCATGAACAGACCCCAGGCATTAACCTCTTCTGAGAGCATCATACTGCCAGAATACCCTGGCCTGTGACTGATTGAGTCTGTTATTCACCATGGACACTGTCAATAAAATATGCCAATTTTCCAAAGGCATTTGTTTGTACCTGGTCCACTGGGAGAAAGAAATTTCTGGGTGCAGCCCAGAAAGACAACTGTATCCTGGGCTGAATCAAAAGCAGTACGATCAGCAGGTCAAAGAAGGTGATTCTGCCCCTCTGCTCTTATGAATCTCCACCTGGAGTACTGTTCCAGCTCTGAGGTCCCCAGCACAAGAAAGACTTGGACATGTTGGAGTGATTCCAGAAAAGATGATCAAGATGATCACAGGTTTGGAGAAAGCTTCGGTGAGATGACATTGCAGCATTTCAATACCTAACAGGGTAGATTCGAGTGCAACTTCTTGCAAGGGCATGCAAAAGAAACCATTCTATGATTCTATGGAGAATACCAGCTGCTGAAACCCCTTACCAATTAAGCAAATTCAAAGACAAATGAAAAGCTAAACCAAAATAAGAGGATTATAATTCCAAGTCAAATTGGGAAAAGTATCACATATGTGTACTGCAGTATCTTAACCTGTTAAAAAACTGTCAAAAGTACTGCTCAGTAGAAACAAGACCAAACAAATATAATTTTTTAGACTTATACCTGCTTATCTGGTACTAAAAGCAACATATCACGGACTGTCTTTAAGGGATGATTTTTCACATCATTTCGCAAGAAATAGGCAAACTCTTGTGTATATCTGTGTGCCTTTGAGTGTGTGTGAGCATGTGCATCTATGTATGTGTGTGTGCACTTACACACATGTGTTTGATAGAGAGGATAGGTACAACAACCATGTCAGCTAGAGCAGCTGCTTTGGAAAGATAAGCAGCTGCTGCTGTCTCAGGACGTGAAACACATCTACTGCACCAGAAGGTGCTAATATTCCTTTAGCCATGTCAGACACTTCTCTCAATAGTTAATCTGTGTCTCCACATCTACCACCAAAGATGCAGTGTTGTCATAATATAAAGGGTGCAATTACCTGGGCATTAGAGTTTTGAAGCATTTAACCACTTTAAGTGGATAATTATCCATTAATCTGAAGATAACATCTGATTGCCTACTGCTGAATTCTGCAGTAATTATATGTTTATCCATATTATAAAGTAAAATAAACCTTTTAAGATAATAGCTTGTTTCTTAATAAGTTCACAAATGCATCATCCACTATAATTTCTCAGATAAGTTTTTAGTTTTTTCTTTGTAGAACTGGATCAGTTTGAATGAGCCAAAAATTTAATGCTAATGTCAGTTTTAGCACATTGCAGTAGAAAGCAATCAAGGAGAAGCCACATTAATTCGTATTTTGATACACCAGGGATATTGAAAATGGTAGACAGCGTAATGGATCTTATGGGGAATCTGCTCCTTGCTTTTCTGCTTGTTCATTTTGTCAACTAGTCTTTAAGTTCCAAGGTCAGTGACAAGTTAATGTCCTATCACAACTTTGTCATGTTTTAATAAGAGACATCATAGCTCTGTGATGTAAGAATACATTTCCTGATTCTCTTTATGAAGCTTTAGCCATTATTGAGACAGAACTTATAAAAATTTACAACTGCAGGAAATTTCACCAGTACCAGGAAAGATCTCTGATGACTCCCATTTGGCATTTTTACCTGCTTCAGCGTGAGAGAAAGGGTAGTTGGACACAAAGTAGATATGATATTGAACAATTCAAAAATATAATACAAAATATAGATTATGCAAAATCATTGCTCTTATTTAACACAGCTGCATGAACACACAAGAAATGGCAAAAGTAATGCCAAAAGTTTCTAGAATTTTGTTATTTATGCTGCAGTCAGGAGAAAGAAGAAACATAGGAGAGGAAAAGAGATGAGACAAAAAAAATGTTATTAATATTTCTGAATAACTTTTCTCTTTGAAATTAAGAAAAGTTTTAGGGGAAAAGTTCATTCCATCTGTTTAAAATATGTGCTTTCTTAAAATAGAAAAAAAAATCCTGAAATAAACCTTTTCCAAAAGCAGCATTATTGATATCTACAGACTGAGTGTACAGAGAGCAACAGAATGATTTGGCAATTAGATTTCATTATTTTTATTAATGTACTGAATTGTATTTATGAAATTCAAAGCTGTCATCAAGATAAGTTGGACTAAAAGAAAAATAAAGAGACTTAACAAAAATGCCACATGGTCCTGACCGATAGAAAGAAAAGACAGTACTAAGGAAGGACAAGCACGGTGCTTTATGATGAGCACTAAGCAGCTGCATAAAGATACCATGGGGATTACTGGTAAAAATCTGGCAACAGGGATCACACACCTCTATGAACCAGTAATATCATGCTGATGCAAAAAAGGACAAGTTGTATATATCTTCCTTGGAAGCATGAAGAATAATATGCCCACAGAGAAAGGAAAATATTCTTTACATCTGAGGAAGGTGATGGAGAAGATTTACCCACATCCTAAGGTCAGAATTCCAGTTCAAGGAACAAGGCGCCTGAGAGAAAGAGAGACCAGAGGAAGTCATGGTTATGTGCTATAGATCTATGAGTATGATCTGTAAAGCAGGCTTTTCAATGATACTTAGTCTGAAAAATAATCTAATGGAGGTACAAGAATCTTCTCGTGCATAAAATGTTGTTGAAAAGACTCCTGCTCTCAGCAGTCACAGGGCAAGAAATAAGAAGCTTAAATTCCAGCAAGAGAGGTTCCAGATGGATGTGAGGGACATGAATAACTAAGTATGAAAATGGGTTATTTAGAGAAGTTATGGACCTTCCTTATAGAAAACTCATTAGAAATGGCTCTCCTGGATTCCTAAGGCATTTAGTCTTACGTGACAGGTCTGTTCACCTGTCTCTGATCCACCAAACAGATTTGGCTGAAGAGTATAGGTCTCAAAGATATTTCATTTAGTTGCAGGAAGATACATTATGGGCAAAGGTGAAAGCCTTCACTAGAATTCCCTACATTGTGGGGCACTGAGTGTTTTGAACTCAGGCTTTGCTAGAACAAACTCTCTGTGAGATCAAATGTGACGTGACTGTATACAAAACCTGGTATCATTTTCACTGATTCTAACATATCATGGATAGACAAAAGATTTTTAAGACATATGGACTTTCAGCTCTATGTGTGCTTCAGTTTTGTCTGTTTACAGCTGTCCTAGCTGATATTCAGATCAATCAGAATAAAAAAATTAAGCTCAAATTATATTTTAAAAATATTTTCTCATCCAAATTAACTTTCTTCATGTGCTTGTTNGTTCACACAGACAAAAATTTTCCTTTTTATTTGGTACAGGTAAGAATAACCCTGTGCTGTACACATGAGCATGACAAGCCATTTCTTTGAACTTCTGATGGCTGTTGAAAATTTCCCTTAAACAGAAGATGTGGTATCAAAATGGGAAATGGCCACTGGCAGTTCAGAAGAGAACATACGAACTCCAGGTCATTCAGCCAATAGTCCCAAAGCCCTGAGGCCCCTCTTGATTGTGCAAAGCCTTATTGATGCTGCCCACCTGGAAAACCAGTAGCAGGTAATAAACAGTGGGCCATAACAGGCTGGGAAATTTCTTGGTGACGTCCCTTACCCAGACCCCAGGAAGGTAACACACCTCCCCGTGGGCTGGATCTGGTTGGCATATTGGAACCATATTGGTGATATCAATCACCAACGACTACTCCCTTCTTTTTGCCTTAACTGAGGAGGTTGTGATACAGGGGATGGGCTGTTCTGCCATAGGTGACCCTTCCAAACCAAATGGACCTTCAGCCACATTCTCATTTCCCTGGTCTTCAGATTCCAGACCATGACACCTACTACTTAAACTCACTTGTGAATGTGAGGCAGGTTCGAAAGGGATGCACCAGGTAACCCGAGTAGACACCAGTTTTCGTTTCCCTCCATCTCTCAAGGTCCCCTCCTTCTGCCTGGTGGTGAAAGGGTAGAGGATCCATTGCTTCTTGAAAAGCAGATGTCAAATGCGTTTCTCTAAGGCATGGTAGAGTGTGGTTCCACCATCTCTTCCTCAGAGTCCATAATTCCTTCTTAGCCTTTCTACTTCATCTCTCAGCTCCTCCACCAGGCTGAGCAGATTGTGGACCTGATTGCACCTCACACAGCTGTTGTCCCTGCTGTCCTCAGAGAGTGGCACCAGGCTCTGGCACTGTCTGCAGCCTGAGATGTGGACAGCTGCTTCAAAGCTGCCTCTGAGTCATGACTCCACCGCTTCCCACTTGGGAGCAGGGGAGCTGGGGCATTTCTCTCTGCTCTAGTTTCAAGGTCTTGCCATGCAGGAAAGCGTACCTCACTTCTTCAGCATGGTTTTTTACTCAAGAGAACTTCTGTCAGTGCAGTTCACTTCAGACTCCTCACTGAAATGCTCTCTTCTCTTTCCCAATGAGGAAAAAAAGTGAGTCTTTGAGCAGGGAGGAAGACAGGCTTTCCACACAGGATGAACCCATCAGTTCTGCAGCCATGGCCACAGCAGTTATCTGCTGAAATGCTCATTACAGCAACAGGCCTTTGGAAGAATCAGGTAACCTCAGCTCCACTGACAGGGATGCGTGCTGATGCACAGGTGGGTTATCAGTCCTGAGAAGTCTGGACTTTCACATGCAAAAGGATGTCAAAATCTTTCCCTATGGTGTTTGCAAACATAAATATATGACTGAGGGTGTCAAGCATACTGCCTTAATTCTTGTAAGAGGGAAGCAGAGGAACAGAGGTGATAGACAAGTTCAATTTACTTAAATATAAATAATGCCCATCACTCACATTGTATGGCCACAAAACTTGTTTTGTTTGTAGCAAAGGATTTCAGGCCAAAAAATTATTACTAACCCTGCCTAAATTGCTTAGAGAGCTCTGAAAAACAGCTTTCTTCCAGTTTAACACTTTAACAGTCTGCCTTTTTCTTTCATAGGATTAATATATACCTATTAGGAGAAAAAAAACAAACAACAAAACCTTTTCATGGAAAATAAGAGTTAATTTATAGTTTTGCATTTAGTTCAAAGCATGCCTGAGATTAATGACTAAAATATTTCATTGTACTGAAATAAACTTGATTATATTAAGTTCTCTTAATTTAGAAAAAAGAAATGCGAAATAAGAGAAAAATAAGGATTTCTAAATATTAGGTTTCAAGAACATTATACAGCTCCTTGTGATGTTGTTTCTCTAAAATCCCAATTCTTCCAAAATTAAATGCCTGCCAGTTGACACCTGAAACACAATATTGCCATTGGGGATACTGATAGGTGAAGCTACCAAAAACACAGTGGAGTAACTATTGTAGTTTCAATGGTGACAAAATTTCTGCTATCACCATTACTTTTTGGCAAAGCATAGAAATCCCCTGCTTGCCAAAGTACTTTCAAGGTCAATGACAAAGCATTCACTGTGAATTCCAGAAGCTGTTTTTATTTTAACAAAATTTCTAAGAAAAAATAGCCTAGCTGCTAAGCTTAAAAAACTCACAGAGCCTCTCAGCAGGTGGAAAAGTACAGGACTAATAGTTTGAAGTAAAAAAAAGCCAATAAAATATATTAAGAAACAATGAAATTTTATAGAAGAAGTATTTATGACTTCACTTGTCATTTGCTCCCTCTACAATTCTCTCTATTCCGTTCAAAAGACATAATTTATAATTTTTTTCCAAAATTTAAGTGACACCAAAGAAAATATCTTTTTATAACAATATGAGAATGCAAGGGAAGATTTACTTAGGGGTTAATACATTTTCAGCACTAAGTCTTGAACCTTCGAATGCCCTGGAGGCTTATGTTAACAATTTTGTAAAGCAGACATTATTGTGTCTTAGCATTGCAGTTAGAGATTTAACAAAGTACATGTGCTTCTCAGAAAGTGATTAATAGCAATTTTCTGACCTTTGAAACAGTACTAATTAGTGCTATTGTTTTTACACACAAAAATTTAAGCATTTCTTTAGCCTGCTAGTTTGGAGACTAAAGTCTAAGAGGAAATACTTGGATAAGACTATGGTTGAAAGGCAACTATACATTTAAATTCTTTACAATTAAAAGAAAAGGTCATTTTTGAAAGCAGAATACACCTCACAGAATACTTAGGGGGCCAATGTGACCACCTTTCCTAACTCTGCTTTTAGTAGATTCCTGCATCAGAAAATGGTGGAATTTTAGGGGCTTGACTTAATTTTGCATGACCATAACTAACCCTTCTCAGCCTCCTCACTGACATTATCTGTCTTTAGAGAGATCATTTTACTGAAGGACATGCATGCAATTGCAAGAGACAGCCTTTTCTTTAGTGGTGATCAGGGATCAGTGTATAGTAACCGCTCTCAGTTGTTTTGTGGAAAATTTTTTATAAGCTCTGAGGTGGTACTGAAAGGCACAGTACTAGGAGGCTACAATAGCTTAAGTGTGAGGGCTATGCCCTATTTAGAGAAATATTTCTTTCAGTTTTACTGTGTTTATGAAGTTTTCTATGAAGAACAACCTGATACGAGTTCTGCTTATTCAGATACTAGAGGAGAAAGTAAGCTATATTGGTTTTCTGAGTCTCCTGAAGGTTTGACTGAGTTTTCTTAATGAAAAAAAAAAAGGGGGGGGGGGCCCTGTATGAGACCTTGAATATGTACTAACAATGGAGAATGAGACAGGTGATAGGGCTCCCTAAGCATGAAGAGTACAGAGGTGCATGCAGACCAAAGAGACTGCCCAGACTGAACACTGCAGGAAGCTAGAAAGCAAAAAGTACAATTTCCTTAAAGGATTCTAAGAGTAGTTAGTTATTCAGAGCTGTTGGTACAACACTAGATTATCACTCATGTTCAAAATAAAGCCAGCTGGCATATACAATGTCAAAAACCCCTTCATTTGCAAGATCTCACATGATCAAACAGAATTGTATTTGTATAATAAGACTGGATCTTGTTGGTTCACAGTATGCTTTATGCTTTTCTTAACTAGGAATGATTTACTTCAGCTTCTAATAAAAGGCTGAGAATCCGAATAAAAGACCACATATTAATCTTGGAATGGAATAGACCTTGCAGGTGAGTATGATGTCAAAATGAAAATATTGATTATTTCATTTTCCAACATGGAGATTGTGAGTAACTTTATAGACTTGACTTCCTACAGGGAATGAGTTACAAATGTTCTTGATGGAGTCTTGTGGCATGAATGGTGCTGTAAGAAGCACCCTTGAAATAGGTGGTGTTCCTTTGCTCTCAGTAGTGGAGGGGGAAGACAGTGTTCAACGCTTGTCCGTACAAAAGCACAGTCTTGCTTTTTCACTTTTGAATGCTTTCAGCATTAAAGTGGTAGCTCAGTGTACTGTTCTCATTTTACATCACCTTTGTGAGCTGATAAAAGTTGAACATGCATTGAGTTTTAATAAAAAGAGCAGGCAGGGATGTGAATGAGATGATTTCATAGACTGCCATTGTGACTTTTTAACATCAGGATAATATATTTCTGAATTGTGTAAGAAAATGCTGCCTAAAACTTCCTTCTGAAAGAAGAAAATAACTACTTCCTCTAAAGGAAAATGAAATTTTATTTTTACCATAAAATACCCCCAAACCTCATCACCACCAACAAAACAAACCATATTCAGGACCTACAAAATATAGTAACTGTCAGATGTTTCTCCTATAACTTGTTGTTTTGGTTTTTTTTTTTTTTCTGTACTGCTTCTTCGTGAAAAGGCAGGATTAATTATATATTTTATTTTGGAATGGTGTGAAGAGTAAGTATGTAACATGTCCACCTTCAGTCTAGCTATCCAGCTGGGCAATTCCATCCCTTTGACTGCAATTTCCTACTTCATTTCACTCAGAGCAGATTTCTTCATTCTCCCTTTCTTTTTGCTTGTATTTGGCCTCTGAACTGAAAAAAAATCCCATGAATTTTTTTTTTAAAGTCTGTATTTTACCCATGTATAATTTTCTTCAAGCTTCTTCTAGAAAGTGTCTTGTGGATAATCTTGCTGTCTAAAAGATTCAGATTTCTTGTATAATGTACTTGGAATAGACAATACATAAACAGAGAATCATAGATGTAATAGGTGGTGTCAAAGTCCTATTGGTCAAAACAAAACCAGAAAACAAATGGAGGAAAAAATTTAATAAAGAAAAGGCATTCTCAGCTTTCCCCTCCAACCACTCAACACCCTCTCCTCTCCCCCTGCTCCTCTTTCACAGCAAAAAAATTATTAGCATGTATTCTTTTTAAGCAACTATCTTCTCTAATGTGCTGGTCAGGCTGCCAGTCACATAGGCTCTCTCATAACCTGCCACTGCTCTTATCCCATAGGCACACACTAAATCCCTTTCTCCTGGACAGTCTGTCTGTAGCTGAGTTGCATGAACAAATTTACAGAAGATGGTCCAATGAGAAAGAGAGAATTACTTTTCAATGCTTATCAACTTCTCTCAGACATACACTTGGCTTTCAAAAGCAGCTTTAGTCAGTACTCCCAGTAAACCTCTTCCTCCAAGTAATTTCTTTTTGTTCTTGTGTCTTTGTCATCACATTATGGGCAAAGTCCCATTCCTCTCATCACAGAGACCTCTGGCGTCATGGACTGTGCTTGAAACAAAGCCAAATTGCCATACAAAGAAATGCAGCACTCAAAAGGTCCATCCAGCCTAGTAGATAACGGTGTACTTACTGCATGCTTTTGCTGAAGTCTGGGCAAAACCATTAATATTATTAAAATTTCTGCTTAATTCTCATTCCATGTTGGTTTGTTGAGAGTCTCTGGTTACCATGGCACTCACTGCTTGGGTGAATGTCTGGTGAGTCTGAAAATGGTCACAGAGACCACACCTCCACTGCAGCATTTCCATGTGTCTTATCTGCTGTAGATGGACTTCACGCTCATTGACAGTTAACTCTCATTATTTTTTGACAAATTTGGAATGTGGGGCTCTCTGAGGGCATGGTGAGATGGTACTGATTTTTACTTCTAATATTATATTCTGAATACTTTATAGACAATATGCCTCTATTGCAGCTTCCATATATCTTCTTTTTCCATCTACTTTCTCTAACCTTTTCTGTTTTTATTCTGTTTAGCTCCACCACAACTTATGCATAAGTGGCACTAACAGGGAACTTTTCAGGTCTACTTTCACCATTTCAGATTTAAGCCATTGAAAGATCCCTTCCACCTCCAAATGAATAATTAATACCCTTCATCATTTATGCAGTTTACTTGGGGATGTTAAAAAGGTGCTGCAATCTCAAAGAGACCAATACAGTATTATCTACATGCAGTCATTTAAATAGAAAAGCGACAGTTTATTTTTATTAAGAAAATAAACACTCTTATTTTTGTATTACAAATGCTTATTCCTGCAGTTCTTGGCAGGCTGTTATAAAGATAAGGTATGCCAGACAAAAATAAGAATGAATTCTTATCCAAGTTGCTCAATTAACTGAATGAATCAATTTAAATTTATTTCATTCATTGTTCTCTTTTTTCTACCCCAAAAAATTAAATACCAGTTCTTGATTTATCCAACAGACTGGAAGGGTTGTGCTCTTGGATCCGAAAAGACTGAATCTAATGTTGTTTTTGTTGGTTAGGGTCTACTCAGTTTACATATCAAATTCTCATTGCACTCTTCCTTAGTATGAAGAGCACATCACAGTCCAGTGGGGATAAACCTGAAAGACTGGAAAACAAAGTGGGTTTTTTGTTGGTTAGTTGGTTGGTTGTTTTTCTCCCAGCATGTTATTGATGGAGCTGACTGGAAGTAAAAAATATCAAAATTTTAAAAGATTAGTTGTTTTGAAAATTTTGTTATTTTGGCTAGGAATGGTCATGACTCTTTTGTTACAACTTCTTGTGTTGTGAAAAGCACAGTAGTTATTTTTAAGGAACTTATTCCACCAAAGTGTTATTTCTATATTTAAAATAAATAATCAGAAAATACGCTTGTTTTCATCAAAACTTCTAATAACACTTTTTTGCATTACTGTGCTAGCAAATAATACTGAATTATCATAGTAAATGCATATTGCATCTAAATACAAGCCTTAAAATCAGGTACTCATAATGAACAGAGAGCAGAGATGTCTACCAAATTTGCATTTAAAAAGTTCTTGAGTTTTGTTATAATTTTTTTTATGAATTCATAAAATGGTGAATTGTTCTGTTCTGACCATTCACCTTGAGAAATGAAAAGTTTCAGGCCTTGAACATGAAAAGTCCATGGTCATTTTTCTGACTTATTATACTATTGTGTAGCTAATATTAACCTACACTGTTCTGCAAACTTCACTTTGTTCAAGGTTACTGCAGTATTAAAGTCAAAACATGTAACATGCAGGAGACACAAAAGTCAAATTAAGGAATCTTCTATTTTCACATTCCTTTATGTTACTTCAGGGAGTCTTCTATGTTTAAACTGACCAGTGACATATTTAAATTAGGATTTGAGGTCACTTCTTTCATATTAGTAAGTTCAGTACGTGCTAAAAATCTTCCAAAGTAATGCTCAATTGAATTATGCAGTAGGGTAACTAATTTTCATGCTTTGATCTTCTTGAAAGTAGGCAGAGGCTATAGTAAATGCAATCTAGAATGGATGCAGTAGAGAACAAACAGAAGCTCTTAAAAACTCAACTTTTCCCCCAAATCCCTTGGTCTCAGAAGAAATTTTTCTATTTCTTATGCATGCTTTAATATCCTGTTGACTTCCTGTGCCTATGGATTTTTGGAAGAATAATAGTGGGCTTTTGTTCTCACATCACACTGGGGGAAAAAACTGGAAACAGAAATTTTTGGAATGTTTTCTCATGGAAAATATGACTGGAAAAATCTTAAAGAGTAGTAAAACTATAAACATAAGCCAGGGAAATGCAAAAATTTCTAGATCATTATTAAATCATTTTCCACCAGGATCTGATGCACTGGTTCTGAGTTCCTTTTCAAAGGCTTGTTAAAAATGTGAACATAAGCCAGTGCTTGTATTCATTTGCTCTTTATCAGCCCTGTGTTATACAGGTTACACAGTGAAATGTTTGAAAGTTAATGCAAGGTATAACTCCCTGTCATTGCACATAGTCCAAGGACAATCAGCAACCCCCTATGAAAATTCATAGTATGCCGAGTAACTAAAGGCTGCACTACCAAGAGCTTTGGAAAAGAGGTGGCTTGAGGACTGTGCAATCAATCTGAATTCTGACATCTCCAAATCCACCTCTCAATTCTCTTCCTTCTCCTGCGTTTGCAGTAATGTGGTATTTCCAGGCACCTTGGTGTGGCTGCTTTATACATTGCTTAGCAGTAGTATAAACCTGGTCTGGGAATGTGCCAGGGTGAATTTGGCATGCAGCCAGGATTTTTTCCTGAAGAACAGAAGTTAAGAGAAGAGACATTTCATTTCTTTGTACGTTCAGTCAAATGTGAATGTGATTCCACGAAAAGAGAAAACTCAATCTTGTCAGCTTCACAGATTTCCTCCCTTCATGCTTCCCAGTCTGCGGCAAATAGTGGAAATGTGGACATTTTGAAAAACTTCAAATTGGAAAGCATCAGACATTTTGAATATATAAGCTCTAATAAGCTACAATTATAATATTCAGGAAAAGATTTTCTGAACTTAGGTCTTGACACAAGAAAGAATGTGTCATTCACTATTAAAAATCAACTAACAAGCAAAAAAACATTGAAAAGCTGAAAAAAAATACTGCCAATAGATTAAAAGAAGTTCTGTTTGGTCTCTCTTTCTGAAAGTGTCTCTATAAAATAGGTTTATTTCTTATGCAAATATGCAAGGCAAAAAAATCCCATAACCCAAAGGGAAATTTTATGAGGTAAAAATCCTCAGTAGCTCCCTACATAGGACATAAATGAGGGACTGCACATTTTTTAGCATGTAAGTAGAATTATCTTTTTGTAAGTTATACATTAGACCCACTAAAAACCCAAATGCATTCACACACACTGGTGATAGCAGAATAGGCCTCCAGCTGCACAGCTTTATTAGAAAGAGATATGGTAGAGCACTACAGGGCTTTGTAACTGCTGTGGAACAGAGAGAGATTTTCACCTGCTGCTGCATGGCTGAGCTGTAGTAAGACATGATCCTTAGGAAGGTATTAATACATATAAATATATACACACATATAAATCTATACTTAAGTGCATAGGTTGTTTAAAATGCATCAGGAATATGATGGTAAAAGCATTACATAATTGTTAAATAGAAGGAAAAAAAAAGTTGAAGAAACCATAAAATTAAACACAATAGAAAGAAGAAAGCCCGCCAATACCATTTCAAAGTTTTTTACAAGACCAGAGAAAAATTAGTAAAAAAACTAGTTCATAGGTTGGACCTGCTCATTCAATCCTTTGCAAAACCCACTGTGACTACATCCTAGCAAAGGTTTGATTTTTTTTGTCCCTTTTAGGTTTTCTGAATACCTGACTAGTTACATGTCAATGATCTTAAGCAATTTTTAGTAGTATTCAGAAGAGATCCTCTGTTACCTTTTTTTAGAGATTTGATCCAAGGTTACAGTAGCCATTGAATACTTGTTAGACATTGCCTGATTTAGAAAGTCTAGAATGAAAAATGCCAGAAATTAAAACATTTGGTCACTCTCTCCTCAAAGAACAAATGTCTCCCCAGGAAGATTTTGAAATGGTGAGATTTTCTTCTTAGCTTCATGTAGCACCGTACATCTTTTCGATGATACATAAGTAGGTTTTATATTTTCATGGTTTTCAGCTGGCATTCCTATGTCATGGGATTATGGGATTACGTGTGCTTTCTTCTCTATGAAAACCTAATGTCATTGGTTTTGCAGGAGACTGCTGATAAACAGACAGTGTATTTCTCACTTGTGCAGAGACCCAGCTCTGTGTGGAGGCATGAAGTTTCCTGTGGGTGTTGTTGACTTCTTCATCTCTGGCTGCTTCTATTGGGCTCAGTCAAGATGATATCTTCCAGCTTTCTTCATTTAAA